>JAHWFP010184096.1:130672-155725 GCA_023313725.1 Lithobius niger | reverse complement strand
ATAAAGTGCATTAAGTAAGTGTATGCTGTAACCCGTTAGAACACAGTAATTAAGAAAGCGCGTTACAGCCTACTAAAAAAAACGTCCTCCACATGTTTTTTTCCCTCAGTATTTACCATTGCATATCACTGTTTTTTTGTCTTGCGGTTTCTTCATACGTTTTTCTGAACGAGGAAAGAAATGTAATTTCGCTTTGGGGAAGAGGGGTGGTGAGAGAATAGAAGAGAAGTCAAATAAGCTACGTAACGAAATTTGGTTTTGCTTTCAAATACACCAATATTGTCCTGAAAGCTTATCCCCCCTCCATTGAATTTTATTGCATTTTTTTCTCCAAATTTACACATAACGTTCGCTGCAACCTGCCATCATACTTTGTGTAGCCTACGTGCGTCTGCCTATCAACATAGCGGCTAGGTATGGAAATTCTCCGGTCCTCTGCTTACCTTTCGCGCAGTAAATTTAACGCTGCACGTTGCATACCAGCATCAAACTTGAGTTTGAACAGTGCTGGTTATTTTTGAGGTACGATACAGGTTGACAACGATGAAACAGCGAACTACTACACACAAAATTTAAGCACAACGTTCGCCGCAAGCTGCCTACGTGCGTTGGCTGTTCATTCATGCCGTAATCGGCAGTGGATTCCTGCCGGCCAGGCCTTTCAACAGGCAACGATACGTTAGAATAAATCGAATAAATTCTACAGCCCACTGCTAACCTTTTGCACGGTACCTTTCCCGCTGAACGTTCCATACCATCATTAAACTTGAGTTTGAACAGCGCTTGTTATTTTTGAGATCCGATACAGGTTGCAGCAGCGAACGACCACGTCGTCAAAAACACTCCACATCGAACCGACAATTAGAAAATGGACGCCGAGCAAGCCAGAGCAGGCTGCCAAGAGGGAAGTGACGTCATGTGAGCATGCGCATTGGTCATTGTTTTTTGTCTCGGGAATGAGCCCTGCCCAGCGCTGCAGCGTTGAGTGGCTTGTCCATCACTCGTAGTGTGATAGTATGCAAGTCCATGGTCCCTTAACCCTATACCGTGAGCCAGAATGGTCCAGAAACCTTGGCCAAAAACGAGCGTAGTCCTAGGCATTAGTCCATTGTTCCCGAATCATGACTTAAAAGGAGTTAGCCACCTTGGCCCCTTGGTCCCAAATTGTGACTAAAAAGGTGTTAACCACTTTCGCCTCTTGCTCCCGATTCGTGACTTAGCTAGCCCTTGACCCAACCAAAAGAAAAGGAATATGAAAGTTGGTATTTGAATTCTTTATATTATGTTCATTATTTACATTGCAACACACTACACTAATGTAACACTACATTACACACTTTGCCCTACACTAAGCACTTAACCGTCTCTTCCCTCATCCCTTGCTGTACTGTCACGTTTTGCTCTAGTCAGTAAATCTTATATAGGCCCTTTTCCTTAAGAGCTTAATGTTATGGGAGTTAGTTTTCCGTTTTATTGATATTTGCTAAAGTACAGTTTGACTTTGGAAATCAATTAATGCCAATTAATTGTTTAAAACACTTTTTTTACACAATTATGCTCTAGTCTTGCACTAACATTGTCCCACTCACTAGACATTCCGCACTGGAGTTGATATGCAAGTTCATTGTCTGGTGCAGTTTTCCCAGCTTCTCTCAAGTCATTTGCTGCATATTTGACTCGAGATATGTATTTTGCCATTGTCTCGTCAGGAGCTATGGCCAGTAAAACAAATGTCTTTCTTAGGCATCTTATACGAGCACGAGATTTAGGCTCGTAGATTTCAATGAGCGTGTCCAATGCCTCCTTGGCATCAGTGGTGGTGTGGATAAGGTGTTTGACATCATTTTCTGATTGTAGACAGCTATAGCCCCTGTGGTCCTTTACTCAACTTCTGCTGAAGGAGCAGTCTTAGAACCATCTATAAAACTTGCGAGTCCTCTTTCCATAAGTTTCATCTTAATGTTGAGTTTCCACTGCCGAAAATTATGGTCATGAAGTTTTTCAAACCGCATGGCAGTTCCTGCTAAAAGCAGATCCATCATTGACTGCTCCATGATTTTTTTTTTTTTTATAAGCGCACAAGCTACTGAGGAATTTATTTCAATGTAGGCCTATGCCACACTTAAAGCACGTGTATGTAGGCCTAAGCCACAAATTTGAAGCACATTTATTAGCCTCGTAATTTTTTTTAAGCACATAAGAATGTAGGACTGTGCCTTAATGTAGGCCTATGCCAGATTTGCACACATTTGTGAACTATCCCAAACAAGACTCACATGCACGTGTGAAGCACATATGTGGGTAGACCTATGCCATTTGCATAATTAACTTTGTGGGTCTTAGTTGCACATATATGTGCTTTATTTGCACCTTTTACTTTTGCACTACATTTGCACCATATTTTATCACTTGTTTGCACTAAATATTTTGCACTGCCTCTATAAAAGCGAGAGCGCGAACGCTTTCGTCATTGTTTCCTCCAGAGGTTGCCATGCATCACCTCGCTTCTTGTTTCCCGACCTTTCTATTTGGAATTTTGATTTCTACTGAAGACGGCCGCAGCTCCCGAAGCCACTGCTTCGATTGCCGCTCTCTCATCCTACTGCTCGCTTCGTCCTCAGCGACCGATGGTTTTCGACCCTCGACCTTGCTACTGATGGCGTTGGCACCCTTTCGGACCCAAACTTAGAAGAGTTCCCGCTCCAAGCCGGCCAACGGACCCCTCACCATGAATATCTGGACCTTTCGGAAATCGAAAAGGATCTTCGAGCTGCGAAAGACTCCTACTGTGAGGCGAAAAAGAACTTTCGTTGGGCTACCGCATTGCTCCAACACCGCCGAATCCGAACTCGCCATTGGATCTTTAATCCAATTCGTCCCGAAGAGGACAAAGTGTGACCCGCAGTGAAGTCAGTCAGCTAGTTGAAACTGAAATCCAAAAACACACGAATGAAAACCTGATGCCGCTTCCATCTTTCACGTCATCAGTACACCATGTTCGCACTCAGTATTGGGTGGCCTCAACTACAAGTCAATAAAGCCGAAAACGCACATCTCAGCTTTCGTGTCATGCAACCAAGAAGCTTAAGCCTTCAACCGACCCGACCTCCGCCCCTACGGCTCCAACTGGGAACGATCCTTCCCCTCCGCCGCCAGTCCGAACCACCCTTTCGTCTCAGACACGAATACACTTCGCCGATGAAAATGGCGAGGACTCCACAATCCCTCTTGCAACCCTCCTCAAGACGGTGGAAGATTCAGTCCCCGACTGTTTCCTTTACAAACCAACACTATCAGCCGACGCCCCGGTCATCAACAGAGGTTTGAAGACAGGATTCGGTTTCGCATTACGAGACTGCGACTCCAAGCCACGCAACCTACTCGGCTAATCAACTATGCTCTTAACCTACCTCCTCCGAAACGAAGGCTCCTTACTTGGAAAAGGTGAACCTCTGATTCTCGACAAAGAACCACCGGCTCCACGACCCGAACAAGAAGCAAATTTCTTTCGAATGGCGCAACAAACCCCCGCAACTTCATCACTTATTCGTAGTGCGTATTCCTATGCGAGAAATGAAATTGTATTTCGACACGGCCCTCTCCATCCCTAAAAAAGCTGAAGTTCCTTCTTTCGTACTTTTCGAAAACGACAAATGCTTACGCATGAGCCTTCGTGCCGCCTCACAAGCAGACGTTTTGAATACGGCAGTCAACGCCTTGTGTAAGAAGCTTTCGGTCGACGCCAGTCCCGAAGAAATCTGAAACCTCTCATCCCTCATCTCACAACTTTTTCAGAAAGCCAGTTTCGCAACCTACCATTCGTTAAATTGGGCTACGAGAGCACTTGTCAACAATACTCTCCTCCTACAGGAAATTGCCTTGAAGACAACAAACATTCAACGATTCAACGAGACATTGTCTACGAAACCAGCCATTCCACAAGTCCGACACTCTTTTGGGGTCTAATCCTGTCTCTCTCACACAGGGCGTAGACATCTCCAGAAAGCCGCTCCCTCAGAGACAAAATCAGCCGTCCAACCGACTGTTTCACAAGATCAAACCGGCCGTCGCGCGACAACCGGTAGACTACTGGAACAAACCAAGAGTGCCCCCTTAACGAAAGCAGAAGCAACGAAAGCTCGTACCAGAGCTAAGCAACCCCAGTCCTTTCGGACCGACCAAGCACCAAGCATCGCGCTCCCACCCATCCGGTCAAAGAAACCGTCATCCACTCCAGATCGCCGCAGCCGCTACTCGTCACCAGGTGGCAGAAGCTCCTTTTAGAAAGGACAGCAATGACGCCTTTCGGCCTTCCCGCTTTCCAGTCGGCGCAAGACTTCGACACTTCCTTCCAGCTTGGCGAAAACTAACCCAAAACTCAGAAATTCTTTCGATTATCGAAGATGGCTTTCGACCAACTTTTCTTTCAAGACCCCCCCCGTGGGGCACCCTCCCCACCATGGGACTTTGCACCACCAGTATCAGAAGCCCTTTCGTCTGAAATAGTACAGCTTCGTGCGAAAAAGGCCACCAAAGAATACCACAATCCGGTCCGGGATTCTACATCACGATCTTCACCCAACCCCCAAAGAAAACGGGAGGCCTTCGACTAATATTCAATCTAAAACCGTTCAAAAAACTGATCGCCAACGACCACTTCAAAATGGAAACACTGGAGTCAATCCGCCAATCCTTCAAACAAAACAACTGGACAGTCTCAATCGATTTAGAAGATGTGTACCTTCACGTACCACTACACCCGGCAACAAGTCACTACTTTTCCTTCATTTACAACCGAAAGGTGTGCGAATTCCGCTCTCTACCTTTCGGTTTAAAAGCATCACCAAGATTTTTCACCCTGGTCCTAAAGCCAATCCTAGCAACACTAAACCAACAATAAATCCAAGCGAATGCATGCCTCGACAACTGGGCACTCAACAACCAAGGCCCTTTTCATCTGGATGCCAACCGGGACCAAACAATCCATCTACTAAACCAGCTGGGATTCGGAGTAAACCAAGCCAAATCTCGCCTTACTCCAGCGCAATCCTTCACCTTCCTTAGGCGCCTCATTCAATCTACAATCAGCAAGAATTTCTCCCTCATCGGAACGAATACACGAGCTACTTCAACACATCCGTCAATTCCGAAAACAAACCTCTTTTTCGTTCTGAGAATTGAACTTTCTCATCGGGATGATGGACGCAATTTCGAACCTCGTTCCTACGGAGCTGGATGGTCGGGCCCTTTCATCATCATCGAATCGACAATTGGTCGGACTACCAAAATCAACCTTAACAGAAAAGGCCCTTCGACAAAGATTTTCCCCACGAAAGCCTCCTATGGTGGTCAGACATAACAAACCTAGCGAAAACAGTACCTTTACACGAGCCATCACCCAATCAACTCCTCTTCACCGACGCCTCCAACGGAGGCTGGGGAGCCCACATGGACAACCTGGAAATCTCGGGCCGATGGCCGACGTACAACAAGGACCACGTCAACATCCTCGAACTACGAGCATTCCAACTGGCTCTACAACATTTCAGGGGAGGCGCGAGACACTGCCAGATCAGTGGTAAACTTTTTTTAACGATGCAGCGCAAAGTTTACTTTAAAAATTCGAGTCCATGTTTATATTTTGTACGCTTAGATTTCAAAGTAAAGGATATTTACCTTTCCAATATCCTTGCAAATTATCGACAGTCAGGTTTTTCTGGAGTTATAGGGGCTCAGAACGACTGTCTTCATCAGGCTACCACATCACCGCTTACTTCGTCGTGATCGTTCGTCTGCTTTCGTTCGTCTGCTGCTATCGTTCGTTGGAATGCGGCACGAGGCCAGTGCACCACTTCTCCCGCAGCAGGTTGTTAAACTCTCCTCTCAGCAATGGCGAAACGAATACAGCTTCAGCAGTCGAAATAGCAGAAACTTCAGCTTGTTTGGGGCTCCATTCTACTGAATGGTTGACACCCAGGCATAGGACAATTTTTACCAATTGATCATTTAACATCAATTAGCTCTCACCCACAAAGCGGACGTTTCTGCTATTTCGCTTGCTGAAACCGTATTTGTTTCACCATTGTCATTTGCCCTAGCAGGCGTAGCCTAGTTCTCATCCACAATGTATTCTCTACTGACGAGCCCAAACAAGGGCGAAACAGTCTGTCTAGAGATCTTTGTGGGCGAGAGCTAATTGATATCCTCTCAGCAGGAACTGAATGTTTGGGTTTGATGGTCCCTGGATATTCATCGGCACAGCCTTCTCTCCAATATCCTTGTAATATTCTCCGATTTTTTTTTTAATTCGTAACAGGAAGACTCGCGCAAGTTTTATTGGTTCGATATTAGTTTTACCAACAGATTTAAAATTACAAATAATAATAATAAAGATAATTATAAAATGCTAGTAAAACAAGTACTTTGTAAGTAAACAATGACAGACCTATACCTGCTATCAACCATTGTTTTTAATTCGACGTGTCACACGTCGAATTAATGCGGTTGTGGCCAAAAAACGGGTGGACGCGATTTACGTCAGCTGCATCTCCTCAAAAACCAAACACATTTGTTCAATTCTGATCCGACGAAATTCAAGTATGTGGGTGGGTCACTTGCAGTGCGCAAGTACAAAGGTATTATGCTCTACAGAATATACATAAGACGTTTGAAGTATAACACGGTCCTTTAGCGAAAAACGGTCGCCCGATAATATACGATCTGTGAATGACATCAGCCAAATGTCATAGTAAAAGTGTGCGCTCATACGAAAAATTGTGGCGTATAACTGCGCATTTCGGCAATTCAG
Organism: Lithobius niger; assembly: GCA_023313725.1. Taxonomy (NCBI): domain Eukaryota; kingdom Metazoa; phylum Arthropoda; class Chilopoda; order Lithobiomorpha; family Lithobiidae; genus Lithobius; species Lithobius niger. The sequence continues at coordinate 148,917 of JAHWFP010184096.1, read as the reverse complement.
CTCTTTAAATTGCGGTTGGTTAGAGACTATGCGTAGCCATCGAGATGGCATCCTCTCTTATCGCGAATTACAATACAAAGTGAGTCGTCACTTACCTTTGGCGGTAATCTGGATGCTACACAGAATTTTTACGCTGGTATCTGGACGGTACATTGAATGCGAGGCGCGCATAGCCTCGCTGCTTCCGGGTGCGATATATTACAGTATTTTATTACGCTTATTTGTGGTGTTGTTTCTTATGGAACGAGTGAATAAAGCGAATGTCCTATTTTTACAGTGGCGGACTGGCCAGGGAGGGAAGGGCGGAATATTCCTCCTGGCCTTGAATTCTCCGATTTTTTTTTTAAATCCGTAACAGGAAGACTCGCGCTAGTTTTATTGGTTTGATATTAGTTTTACGAACAGATTTAAAATTACAAATAATAATAATAAAGATAATTATAAAATGCTAGTAAAACAATACTTTGTATTTAGTAACCTAACAAAAATTGGCCACATGAAATTGCAGTGTTACATTCAATGTGGAATTTGTCACAGTTTTCGTGTGAATATTTTTAACTCTTGTTAATACACCTAAAAAGTGTAAATAAATTTAAAGTAATCAACCTCGCGTACCCGCAGCGCAACATGATTTCTCTTACTCCCCCCCCCCAAAAAAAAATTACCTGCTGAAACTGTAAAACAATGAAGCTTTCAGTTTGTTTGTTTTTTTTTGTAAGAAAACCAATATCAGCGTCCGATGAAAACTTATCTGGTCAGTGATTGCATCGTCGCACACAAGATTCTGGCTCATTTGCAGTATCGTAGTCGCAAAAGTTAACAGACAATTTTTTTTTAATATAATGTGCAATATAGTAGATATTGTTCAGTACACCACGCATTCAGATTTTTTAGTAGTGTCCTGTTGGTATGTCTGCCGTTACAACTGCTTACATCAATTACACATTTTTCTATATTCTGCCATACAACACGTCGAATTACTAATGCAGTGTAATGGGTCCTTGTTTTAATTCGACGTGTCACACATCGAATTAATCATTTGTTCAATTCTGATCCGACGAAATTCAAGTATGTGGGTGGGTCACTTGCAGTGCGCAAGTACAAAAGGTATTATGCTCCACAGAATATGCATAAGAAATTTGAAGTATAATAACCTCTAACAATGTCATTCAGCAAAAAACCGTCGCCCGATAGTATACGATCTGTGAATGACGTCAGCCAAGTGTCATTGTAAGGGGCCATTCAAAAACCACGTGGCCATTTTTTAAGTCTTTTTACACCCTCCCCCCTGTGTGGTCATCTGTGGCCAGATCTTGAACTCCCCTCCCCCCCAAAAAACCAGGTGGCTGATAGCCACCACCCCCCTCTAAGCACTTAAAACAAATTCGGTCCCACTTCGTAAAAATTTGTTATTGTGCCGAACTAAATTTGGTGAATTGGTAGTGTTCGATATGTACCCCAACGATAAGTACCCCTGTATTCCACTTTTCCTTTAATAAAAGCAGCCGTTTGATTCATTGCGAAATATTTTCACCAAATATTTTGGCGATCTGCAAAGGCCACTAGACTACACTTCATCCAAAATTTCTAACCGAGACTGAAAGTAGAAAATTGCAACCTAATACGTTCATTGTTACGTAGGCCATCACTGCATTGAATTATCCCATTAGTCAAGGGGATCAGTTCAGTGGATGGAGTCACAAGTAAAGTTAGAGAAGACAGTCCGACAGTTTGTCCTGTGCCTGGTGTTGCAGGAAGTGCAGTGAGAGGATGCACAAATGATATTGTGGCTATGATTGTCGAGGAAGCAGATGATGGGATTCTTCCCGGTGTTGCAACCAGTGTTGTTGACAGTGTAGTGGGGATGGTCTCTCTTGCAGCAGATGGGACAGCAGTGTTGGTTTGCCACCCGTCCTCCTTGGGGGGGGGGGGAATGTTTTCTTGAGTTTAGTGTTTTCTGTTCAAACCCAACTTCATTCAATGGGGAGGAGGAGGGGGTAGTGTTCTGGGGTTTGGGCGTGTTTTGTTCGGTTTTGTTTGGTCATTGTAGGATACCCGTTTGGTGGTTTGGTTTACAGATTGTTTTAGGTTAGGTTAACTTAGTTAAGTAGGTTAGTATGAGAACATGATCTTTGGGGTCTTTAAGCTCAATAAACTCAAAGTCAAGTCAAGGAACCACCTTTTTGCATTGTTGAAAATTTTTACAACAAGCTGCGGTATCTTTCATTACTGTGCGGGATATGCAGTTCGGTTGACTGGGGTCCAATTAAGGTCTATGTAGAAACAATATAAGAACTATTTAAGTCTTGAGTGCAAAGGTATTCAGACTCTTGTACGGTAAATGCACCAATCCATTAGCGATAATGGCTTTCCCTTCAATGCAGTAGCCCCGTGGTTTATTTTGAAACCCCCTCCCCCCATTGTGGTTACTTGTGACCGAAAGCCGACCTCCCCCCCTCCCCTTTGGAAATGGCCCCTAAAGGTATGCGCTCGTACGAAAAATTGCGGCATGTAACTGCCCATTACGGCAAGTCAGCTTTCAAATTGTGGTCAGTTAGAGACTATGCGTAGACATCGAGATGGCGTCCTCTCTTATTGCGAAGTACAGTACAAAGTGTCTTAACTTTACAGCGTAAAAATTCGGAATTCGGAAAAACGGAATTTTTACGCTGGTATCTGGATGGTGCATTGAATGCGAGGCGCGCTTAGCCTTGCTGCTTTCCGGATGCGATATATTACAGTATTTTATTACGTTTGTGGTGTTGTTTCTTATGGAACGAGTGAATAAAGCGAATGTCCTATTTTTACAGTGGCGGACTGGCCAGGGAGGGAAGGGTGGAATATTCCTCCTGGCCTCTAATTCTCCGATTTAAAAAAAAATCCGTAACAGGAAGACTCGCGCAAGTTTTATTGGTTCGATATTAGTTTTACCAACAGATTTAAAATTGCAAGTAATAATAAAGATAATTATAAAATGCTAGTAAAACAAGTACTTTGTATCGAGTAACCTAACAAAAATTGGCCACAAATTGCAGTGTTATATTCGATGTGGAATTAGTCACAATTTTCATGTGAATATTTTTAACTTTTGTTAATACACCTAAAAAGCGTAAATAAATTTAAAGTAGTCAACCTAACGTACCCTCAGCTCAATATGATTTCTCCTACTTCCCCCCCCCCCCCCAAAATTACCTACTGAATTTACTGAAAATATGATGTTCGAAGATTTAAAAATTGTAAAAGTCAGATGAACAAGAACAAAGGGAACGGGAAACTAAAACAACTAAGCTTTCAGTTTGTTTTTTTTGTAATAAAACCAATATCAGCGTCCGATGAAAACTTAACTGGTCAGTGATTGCATCGTCGCACACAAGATTCTGGCTCATTTGCTGTATCGTACTAGCATAAGTTACGAGACAATTTTTTTTAATATAATGTGCAATATAGATATTCTTCAGTACACCACACATTCAGATTTTTAGTAGTGTCCTGTTGGTATGTCTGCCATTACAACTGCATACATCAATTACACATTTTTCTTTATTACACATTTTTCTTCATTTTTCTAATGCAGCGTAGTGCATCCTTGTTTAATTACATTATTGTAAAGATTTTCAAGACTTACAATTGGACGGTGTTATGCAAAAAGGAACCAACCCACATCATATTGAAAATCGAGTTAGCACATCCTCGTTATGGGCCAAGAGTCTCTTTGCATTAAGCAAAAAAGAACCAAGCCCCTCCTGGAAGATGCTGCCATCTAGTGGTAGTTGAACCAACCAACATCCCAAATTTGTAGACTTTGGATTTTGCTAAAAGGAACCAACCGTCTAGTGTTTTGCAATGAGGAACCAACCCTCCTCTATTTTGCAATAAGGAACCAAGCCCCATATTTTCAGTATAGTTGTATATAAATAAAGCATGAGATTAATAGGTGATGTGAATAAGTTCTAGCCACGGATAAATGAGAATTGTTAACGGCAGCAATTGCCAGTGGTTGTCTCTGGGGCCGATGGCCAAGTTGCCCGGGTCCCAGACAAAACAAATCGGTCAATCGGCGCAAACGGTTTAACACTTTCACGCCTAACCTTTTTATTTTGAACTAGCATTACAGCCTGACCGATTTTAGCATTTACCAAAAATATCATTTCAAGCTGTCCAGTGGAGCTCAAGAATTTAAAATATAGTCACTTATCTCAGAAAAGTATGCTTTAAATGGTGATGCATTTAGAAATTTTTTACACGAATTAGTACTGGCACAGTAAGCAGCGAAACACTGTTGACAATCTCACAAAAACGCAAAAGTTCAACATTGTTGGCCGCCATTTTGTATTCAGCTAAGCAAGGCACCTATACAACTTCCAACAAACACCATTTCACACAGCTTAGACTAGTCAGTGCTGCCATCTAACGACTGATATGTGTACTAAAAACATTACCTAACAACATTGCGTGAAGAACGATGGACGTACTGGTACGTTGACTTTAGCATGCACCCCCAAACATTCAGGACGTACTAGTACGTCCATAGGCAGCTGTGCAAAAGTTCAAAGGACGTATTAGTACGTCCATAGGCGTTAAAGTGTTAAGTGTTGCAAGATGCTTTTTAACGACGTCTTCTTGTGGTCACTTGCTGGTATCTATGGTTAGAGCCAATATGAAAATGACAAACAAATAGCTAGTAGAAACCAACTATGTCGCAGTCCTCCCTGTTTTTTTGCAAGCAAAGTTTCACGATGTCATAAAAATAATCTGTCTGTTTTTGTGTTTCCATGAAATCTATGATTTAAATTGCTTGCAGAAGGGGGAGGGGGGGTGTAGGTTCACTCACTGCTTATAATGTTATAAAAAATTATTACTGGGTCTACACATTTTAAGGTATACTACTTAATTTTGTAAAAAAAACACGACCTAATCCTAAGAAATGTGAATGATGAGACTGGCAAAATTACTCCATCACTGAAGGTGGCTGAAAGTGAACTGGTTCCACATAAGAGAGTTAAAAGTAATAAAAAATGAACTGTACAGGCTATTGGCCAACAATAGAACTATTTTTTTTTTTTAAGTTGACATCTAATGACTTGGAACCAAGCAACTAATAATCCTGGCCTGGACGACCGCTAGAAAATATAGTTTTTTTCTTCTTTAATCCCTCCTTAGCCTAATGGTTATCCTATGTCAGTCTCCAAACTGAACGACTTGAAGCCAATGAGGTATCTCATACTATCGGAGAAGCAAAACACTTTTACACAGGTCTAGTTTGCTACAACGACATTGTAGATGATATTAATGGATTTGATAGAAACCCCTATTTTGAGATGGAATTTGAAGCTTAATATTTTTGTTTTAATAGCTGCTTAAATGACACGTTGCTTTTAACATGTTGCTTCAATAGTTTGCATGTACAGACTCCGTTTAGTTCAATAAGAATAAAAAAAATGAGGGTTGGTTCTATGTTGATATCCTGATTTCCTTTATTTTGCAAAAAGGAACCAAGCCACATTTATGGCCATTGTTGACTGAATATTGCATATTTCTAAAAAATATTTTTCTGCCCTTTGATGGGCCAAGTAGTGTCAACCAATCCTAATTTTAAAATAGGGAAAGATACTAGGGTGAATTTATTAATGTGACTAATCTTTACACTCTCATTTTCTCAAAATGGTGTTTGTGTGGGTTGGTTCCTTTTTGCATAACATCGTCCAATTGTTCCCGAGCGGCCAATACGACACTGCATTGCTGTGTAATTTTTTTAAACAAAATTAATATTTCATTCATTTTGTTTAAAAGAAACTACGCAGCAATGCAGTCGCATTGGCCGCTCGGGAACACTAGGATTAACGGGAGATTCCCTCAGAAGAACTTTAAAAAATGAATTGCACGAAAATGTTTCAAATTCAAGCATATTTCTTAAAAAATACGATAACTGGACTGTACCAGAGAAGCTTTACGGCACTACCCCCAGCCCCCTTTTATGAGTGGGGTGCCTGCCTTCCTTTCTAGCTTCTTCTTTCTCCTCCTCCCCCCCCCTTACTCCCCTTTTCCTTCCATCCTCTACCTCCCATGTCCCGTCCCCCTTTCCTGCCATCCTGCCCGAAAACACTTAACCTTGTGGGTTCAATTAATGCGTAATCATATGCTTAATGGTAACAGATGCATTATCCCCCCACCCTCCCAATCTCTTTATTTTCTAAAGAGCAGACCTAACACAAGCAAAGCCCCACACACGGGATTTCCCCGTTGAGGGCCCCCCACTCTTAATTTATCGCTGTGGCTTGAGCAATCCATACCGTGTAAAATATACCTGTCTTCATGCATGATGTCAGGCAAGACTGAGCAGAGCCAATTGTTAGTTGAGGCAACAATCTGCCAATGTCAACTTCTTTTCAAGGCAACAAGGTACCAGTTTAAACTTCTAGCCAAAGAAGGCTGGTTTCATTGTTGGGGTTCCCCTTCTTCGGGAGTTGTCTATGAGACTTTGGTTTATAATCTAAGACATATATATATAATTTTTTTTTTTACCATTGCAGATTAGTAGAATTGAATACATTCACAGCAAAAACTTCATTCATCGAGACATTAAACCTGACAACTTCCTTATGGGGTTAGGCAAAAAAGGGAATCTTGTGTATATAATAGACTTTGGACTAGCCAAGAAATACAGAGATGCACGAACTCATCAACACATCCCATACAGAGAAAACAAGAATCTCACTGGCACTGCTAGATATGCTAGTATAAATACCCACCTAGGCATAGGTAAGTACAGCTAAGGTAGTTTTTGCATTGTTTGTTTAGGAATTAATTGTTTAATTGTTTAGGAATTAAGTGTTGCTTTCAAAGTGTCTACTTCTTAACCTGTACGACGTGTTGAAGCCAAACTGGCCTAAAGGGAATAACTTGGTTGGTATTGCTTTTTATGCCTTAGAAGAATTTGTTGATGGTTTGCATGCATGGGCGACAGGTTATTGATGTGTTGGTTATTTTGTTTTTTGGAGGTCTTTTTGATCAACTGTGTTTTATTAGTTTTTCGAATCTCTAGTCAGTACAGAAAAAATAGTGATGGGGAAGGTAACTTTTTTTGCATCATCAGACGCCTTTTAGAGGGTTATTTTATCCTGTTTTTTTAAAGTACGTATGTACTTTAGTTGATCATGCGATTTGATGTGGCATCCACTGGGCTGTGCTTGCACACATTCGAGGTGTCCTCACAACGTCTGCATTGTGCGTTGGGACTGCTTAACCTCTCTCGAATAAATAACTCGGTTTTAAGCAAGGTGAAAAATTATATACTCTAGATCCGTTAATTATCTATAAATTAAAGCCAAAACGGTCAGTGGAACCTTGTTTGAATGAACTTTCGGCTGGAAACCAAGTTTTTACAGACCCTGCAAATATTGGTTTAGGTGTAGTGCAGAAAACAATTTCTAGTATTTAATCATTTAAGTTTACCATCCGTATTTAGGTTTTAGGTCCTGAACCAACAAACTTGGCTTGAAGCTTATTTTGTTGGTTTAGGGCCTCAAATACACATAGCAAACTTAGGTTTAATGCTGGAATTTTGTTTCTGCTTTTTTTTATCAATGGTGTTGGTTTCTTCAAAAGGTAAACAATTATTGAAATAAAAAATGTTAAAATAGTAACCAACAGTTAAAAGATGGCTAAGAAAATACTCTGTGATTTTCTGAGCAAAACGCCGCAAAACGCATTTCGTAATCTCAAATAGTTTTGAGTTATTGATATTTCAAAGAAAATTGCCATTACCGATCTGATACCGACAGCATGATCCAGTATCGGTATTGGTGCAGCCTTACCTTTGTGGTTCCAAACACGTGTTAACTCTACCAAGTGTAAGTTTACAAAACATAAGGTGATTGGTTGGATGTTGTCTGATGACAGCGATTTTGTTTGAGATATTACATGTACGGTTTATTAGCTCATTAACAGCTGTATAGGTCCAGAACTTCCGTGTTTCGGGATATTGTTCGAAAGGTACCGTAAATCCCTGCTAATAAGGCCTTGGGTTTACAAACAAAATTTTGGTGGAAAAAACCGGTAGCTGGTGTTTAGTATTATTACTGTGGTGATACGATAACATTATTGGAAAAAGATATGCTAACACCACACTCGGACGAACACTAAAAGTCCATTTAAAAACTTACGGTGATTACAAACAGGGTCGTAGCAGTCTTATCACATTTTTATTCTCAAATGCTTTATATCTCCAGCGATTTAAACCAATCACCAGCTAGCTTGCATGTGGACTTCCCTCCATACTAGTATAAAAGCGCTCGTAAGAAGCATCTTTTATTCTCTGGCGCTCGTCCTGTGCGGACGTGCTCTTTTTGTTCTTCCTCAGTTCATGAAACTAAACTTCACTTTGGAACAAAAGTGAAAGGGATCTCTCACCTTGACTGGTGACATTGTGGATCTTCTCTGAATTTGGCTGTCTTAATTAGAGTCGACATATCCACGAACTTAGTGGTGTTTCTGATGCATTGTCAATGATTAATGACGCCTCTGTTCACCTGTACTTGATCAAGATTGGCTGCTTGATGGTTTATTCAGGTTCTATTAAGTTGGCCTGTTCTGCAGTTACCACTTGGCGTCGTAAAGACAAAACTTTTTTAAGTCCTGCGGGTAGACAAGTCTGCTGGAATGCGATGCTGATGGTCGCATACTTGCTGTGATTCGACAACCCTTGCCGAAGAAGGACTTTAAAGAAGGACAATGAATATTGGTAAACAATATTCAGCAAAATTTTGGCAGCTTTGAAGGAAAGTTGTCACTTTCTCTTCCTACTGTCTTCATCAGGCTTTAGTTGTATTATTTTCTATTTTCTTGGCTCCCATAATGCACTTACTCGTTACTCGTTGTTTTTCAAAAGTTGCCGTGATCGTAGCCTGACTGGTATGATCCCGGCAACTTTGAAAAACACGAACAAGTTCATTATGTGCCCCCTGGGGGCGGGGGCCGCGACGCCCAGCAGAAAAAAATGACACATTTTAGTTTTTACCCATGGTTTTTCAGTTTTGTTAGTACCTTTTTTTTAGGATTTTTCTTTTCTGTTTTTTTTTTCCTGTTTTCCCCTCCCCCAGGTATGATCACAGGACTTCTGGCTCCTTCCCCCCAAAAGAATAGCTAGCAGTATTTCTGGCCCCCTTTGAAATATTTTACTGGCTGCACCACTGGTTGCTAAAATATTTCAGAAGACCAGACGTACTGCTAACCAATTAGTAACGTAAATTACATGAGTCATTATTGAAGTTCGAGTGTTTTCATAAATCATGAACTGCTAACCATCTTGCTGGGGATGGGGTTAGGTGGGAAATCTAAAATAAGAAAATAGAAAAGAAGAAAAAACTTTTGTTTTTAGCTGTGAATGGCTAAATAATGCACAATTTTTGATAACTCATCACACTGAAGTGTTATTAGATTACAATGCTGCGGAAAAAATGAAAAGTTATTTTTTTCTGAGCCAAAATGGTACGAATTTGTTTCCTGGTGGAACTCTTTGCCCTGCCTGGTAAAATAGAGTCAAGGCAACTGACAGAACTTAACCTAAGTAACAATACCAACAACACCAAAAAAAAAAAAAAATGTTTCTGAACAAAACCGACAAAATGCTACAAAAGTCGTACTGTGGTGAAACTCCTTGCCCTGCCCGGTTAAATTTGAGCCAAGGAAACTGACGAAATACAACATAACCTATAATAACATCGCGTAAAACTGCCAGCAATATTTATCTGAACAAAAATTACAAAACAGAAGTTGTTTCCTAATGAAACCGCTTGCCCTGCCTGGTAAAATTGATGCCAAGACAACTGACCTAATCTTACCTATAATAACAGTACGAATAAAACAGGAAAAACTACAAGAATAGTGTGAAAGTCATTTGTTGAAAAAACTCATTATTCTATCTTGGGAAATAGGAGCCATGGTTAGTGACCTAACCTATAATAACACGCAGAAAACAACAAAAAAGACCAAAGCAATTTAATTTCTGTCGACTTTTTACGCATCTTGCGTTTTTTGTTGCTTTTTTCCATCAGCTTTTTGGGCTATGATTTTTTCTCGTACATGACTAACACACTGCTTACGGTAGGCTACTGTTAGGACATTACGTGTCTCCACTTTTAGAATTTTATTCCCAGTTATTCATTACAAAACGTTTTCAAGCCTAATTGCATACTTTTACTGAAATTTGTTAAAAATGTGAACATAGGATACGGCTGACATTTTGTTGCACTGAATACAAAAGTGTTTTGAGGGGTCTGCACTATAAGTTTATTGCATACATTGCTGGAAGTTAAAATAACTTGTGTGAGCTACAATAATTACATAATACACATAACACAGAAATCAATATTTGATTAATAAATAGATGCATACATGAATAAATATAATATATACAATTTATAAATTGTTAGTAGTGTTTTAAGTTTTGTTATTATAAGTACAGTATTGGACAATGAAATTTAGACAGTTCAGAAGGGGCAACTACAAGTCTATAGCGATTAATCATGCCTGGTTTTGGGAATTTCTTAAATATTATAAAGTTGTTAAATTCAATAAACGAATATTAATAATCGCAAAATAAATACAATACTGTGTATGCTATTGCAACTGAAAAAAATTAAATTTGTTAACACAGAATGAAGTCGTCAATCACACAAACTGCAAATCTCTAGTTATAGAATCTAGATAGGCCAAGAAAATGTGGTGGCTTGTTTACAGTCTCAGGAAAAAAGTAGCATTATGCGTGACAAAACCTATCTGTAAAGTATTCAATTGACTTTAAAAGTGTTACTCCATTTAGGTATAAATATAAATAGAGCTACAGTTTTTAAAGTCAATTTGAAAGTCAATTTTGCGGTTTTATTTTAAAGAAATGCATTCAGGAAACGTTGAATTAAAAATTAAAAATTAAAAAAGCCGTAGAAAGCCAATAGGGAAAAGAAACCTAGAAAACACAGGCAATGAAAGAAAAAAAAACCAAAGAGAAAGATTTCCGCAAAACGAAAGTCTAGGGAAAAAGGAATGGACAGTAGACAGCCAGTGGACGAAATGCTGCGAAATTGAAAAAAAAAAAGTCGGCATTATCCACAGGAAATAGCCGAAGGAAAACAATCCGAGGAAAATAGCCGAAAGAAAACACAGTTTCTTACCTAACCTAGGTTTGATTGGTATCTCTAATGCGTGGTGCAGTAACAACCCGGACTACTGCACTGTGGCTGAGGTCGGCACTAATGACCTAGTTGTCGACGTGCCATTAAGCCTCAATCCCCCCTCCCCCGCACCCCCTCAACTCGACCTACTAAAAAAAAAACAGTAAACGTTTTCCTTCGGTTATTTCCGTGGACTTTTTTTTCGCGGCTTCTTTTTTTCCTTTGACTTTTTTTTAGTCTTTACTTTAGTTTAATCCACATCCGGAGTTTCATTTTCTGGCAGTGTGTTGCCGGAGTTGTGATTGGTAAAGGTTTTACAATGTTTTGGGGGGGGGGGGGGGGGGGGGGGGGGGCCCCACTCAACCCCCTCGCTAATGGGACGCGCGATGAAATGAAGCTCCTGAGTTGAATATTTTCATCAATCAAGAACGAAAGTTAAAGGTTCGAAGCGATCAGATATCGTGCTAGTTTTAACTGTAAGTTGAATTGAAGATTTACATTATTACGAAACTGTAAGCTGATCTGGTTAAACGAATACCGACCTTGCTGATGTTTTTGTGACCTTGTATTCCGTGCCCCCTCCCATTAAGATCGTCGGCTTAGGAAAAAGTTAGTTTGGAACTGAAAGTTTCTCGCCAATCGGGTGATAAAACATGCGACAATTCAACGTCGCACAAAAAGTTTCCAATATCAACTTGCGTGTTGTGAATTAGACTTCAACGAATATGCGAGCCCCTACCCCTTTTTTTTTTTGGTTGGTTTGAGGTGAGGATTACCCCCAGCCTCCTCCTTCCCCCGTCACTGATTCCGCCGCTGGTTCTGTCAATTATTAAAGGAAAAAGGAAAACTAAGCCCAATGTTTCCGGAATTTTCATTTGCAGATTGCATTTTGTCGGTGAATGTTAGTTCCCAATGTTAGTTCCCATTACCACTATTTTCTTACACCCACGAAGGACAAAAGTGCATTACTACGTCAATGTTTAAACCGCACAAATCCTTGTCCGGACTAAATTATTAAAACTCAGTCTGCAAGCCATTACGTATTTCGAACGTGTCTACCGTACGCGAGAAGTGGACTCGTCATCCTAGAGTGTCCAACAGCTAAAACGGACTTAATATCGTAATTATTCGTCGTAACAGTTTATCATTATCTAACCTGCAACAGGAAATATGCATGTTCGACATTTCTGAAACCAATACTTTAAAACAATCGAACTGTCGCAGCCATTCACGCCCTGGAGGAAGTAATCCGTAAAGGAGCTTAGTAGAGAAGCTAACATTTTTCTGTCTAAATTTCATTGTCCAATACTGTACATCTATTAATTTACTTTTTAATTCATGTTTGCTTTGAAAATGTAACATATTTTTTTCTAGTTTGTTAAATGTGTATGGTATGTAATAATCTTTTTTTCTTGTACCATATGCATTGTTCCAACAGGGTAACTTAAATCTTTGTGATGCAAACGCAAACTTTTTGGTTCATCATAAGTTTTATATGTATTTATGTAATAATTTTGCGACAAGAATTATAAATACAATTCTATAAAAATAAAGTAATTTGTTATGCTGCAGATCTAAAACAAGGCAGCACCAACAAAATTTCAGTAAAATAAAATATACTCTTAGCCAAGCCATGGCGTACAAGCCTGCGAACTCCATTATTATACATTAAATTTCAACAAACATGTTGTAGGCTTGGGCTTACGTAGAGAATTATAAATCGCCGTGTTCAAGCCTGCACAATGAGACTTAGTCTAGGGGAAGTGAAATAATTGTATCTCTGGATACCTACCATACATGTTGCATTATAACATTGTTATACTGTGACATTGCACTATAACATTGTTATACTGTAGCATTACAGTGTAGCTACAGTACAACATGTAGGAGGGGTTGCACAAATACATAGATTGCACTTAAGAACTGTAACTAAGAGTTGCATAGTATGGTAGAAATAAAAAAACGTGAACAAATAGGGTGAAGAAGAGACGTAGGCTGCCGCTATTTGCTGCAGGAACTACAATATCAACGAACGTGTCACTGGCCTTGGCTAGCCCAACGCACCGATACAAAATAAAATAATATGCAAGTGTTGTAAGTTTGAATAATTTTCCTGTGTAGTAAAATGCAAACCAACCGTTTTTTGCGACCTAACCTACATGTTAGGCCTACTATAAAATGAACAAATTTTGTATTTGTCATAGCCTACTGTGGGCCAATTACAGTCGGCCTAAACAAAACATCCAATGAAAAGTAAACAAACCTGATGAAGAAAGACCTAGGCCTAGGTCAAGTGCAAAAACAACATCATCGACATGGTGCATTCCTGGGCTACCAAACTGCTTCGCTGCAAAATAAAATGAATGTGTTGTGCTGATTTGTGTAGTAAAATTTACCAAGTTTGTACTTTCCTATAAATTGTGTAAAACCAGAATTGTTTTATACTCCAGGCCTTGGTGCAGGATGAAATATTATTTTAAAAATACAAAAATCTTCCTACCTTTACTGTGGTTTCTTATGCAAGGCATTGTAACCTGGAATTGGGCACAATCGTCTTTTGCATTTCGCACAACCTTATTTTGTTTCATACTTTTCATTTTACCAAGGGAACACTGGTGGCAACGTCTTTTTGCCATTCCAAAAGTGTTCACTTCAACCAAATTAAGGCCACTGGGTGCCAAACTCGCCACAGGCCCAACAGCAGTTCCAACCAACTTCCTTGCAGTAAATCCATTGACCAGCTGATCGGTGAGTTGACACCTGAAGCTCAGTTTGTCCATAACCTTGAATGGTTTCCCGTTGACTGTAATGTCACGACACTGTACTTTGTACAAAACACATGAATTTGTGACGGCCAAGTCAATGAAGTGAAATAACAACCGCATCCACCATTGCTTGCTTTTTTGGTTGTAGCCGTATTGGTTTTTCAGCTGATCATTTAGGTCTACCCCTCCCATGTAACGATTGTAGCCTTTGATAAGAGAGGGTATGGCGCATTCAAGCTGGCTACCATTTCGCTGCTTTTTGTTTACAATGCTGGTCATGAGAGGGGTAGGCATTTGACACGAGTATAACCTGTCGCTTAACCTGCCATAATGCGACAGTGATTTCGTTAGTTCATCGATAAGAGGAAAAGAAGTGAAAAAATTGTTTCCAAATTCTTCATAAACCAAGTTCTTCACAACTCGATGGGCTAGCCCAACTTCTGTTTGTTTGTTTGTAGCTTTGCTACTATAAACGTCAAATCTCAAGATATATCCGCAACAGGAGCAACTTCCACACCATATCTTGAATCCATGTTTTATTGGTTTGTTGGGCAGATATTGTTTCATAGAATGGTGGCCTTTGAATCTAACCTTTGCTTCGTCAACAGCTATATTTTGAGAAGGACTATAAGCCTCCTCAAATGTTCTTGAATTACACGGGCTTTGGGTAACTTATCATGATTTAGGGTGATCCAGAGGTAATGCTGATTCGTTATTTACATGTAAATTGCTTCCCAATCCCCAAAAACTCCTTATAGGAAATACTTGGGTAAACTGGAACGTTGAGAACCCAATTTTTAAATGTCACATCGCTTACTTTGAAAATTCGAGTCCTTGTTTACGTTTTGTTCGCTTACATTTCAGAGTAAATGATGTTTACCGTCCCAATATCCTTGTAAATTTTCGACAGTCTGGTTTTTCTGGAATTGAAGGGGCTCAGAACGACTTGTCTTCATCAGGCTACCACATCACCACTTACTTCGTCGTGATCGTTCGTCTGCTGCTATCGTTCATTTGAATGCGACGCGAGGCCATAGCCTCGGTAACTTGCAGGCCAGTACACCACTTCTCCCGCAGCAGCATATTAAACTCTCGTCTTAGCAGGAACTGAATGTTTGGGTTTGAAGGTCACTGGATATTTATCAGCACAGCCTTCTCTCGGCTGTGGTGTTGGAATAGCCAGGGATTCTAGGCTTCTCAGATGCACATCATTGTTAGAGTTGGACTTGAGAAGTGTCACAGTGCCTTCCCAGTTGATTCGGTGTCAAGTTTTCCTTGTGGTGGACTGCTATGCCATTCGTTACAAGTTCATTCCTGGTGTCTGCCATGTGCTGCTTGACCTTCGTGCATATATCTTTTGTTGTCTCTCCCACATAAACTGCATCCCAATCCCCACATGGAGCTCTGTAAATGCCTTTACGGGTGTTCTTAATGTGCTTCAGGGCTTCATCTTCTTGCTCACTGGCTTCACTTATTTTTCTTATGGCATCAGGATAGGCATGCTTTTTCATCAGGTGATCCTTCAGGCCCTTTGCGTTCTTGATGTATGATGTAAAACCATTTTTCCTAAGTACACCTTGAACTCTGTCCGTAACTCCTTCCAAATACGCAACTGCCACTCTTTTTTCCTTCCTCCGTATCCTTGATCTTGTGTTGGTGGTCTGCCTTCCACACTACAGCTTTCTTCATGCCTACTGCTCGACTAATCATTCGGTTTACGCACCCGGGTGGATAGCTAACTCAACAGCCCTTCCCTTGGTCTCGTGCAGATGTTTCCTTGCTACTTCTAGGCTCGCCGAGTTTTGCACCATACTGATGAACTCAGTCTGGGCTATTGCTTTTAACAGGCCTACTAGGTGGCCTGAGTTGTAGGGGATACCCCTTTCTGTTGTTGTCGGTTTTCGATAAGGTTGGTAAACAATCCTGCCTCTCTCCATTCTCTGCAGTACTACATCCAAAAACGGTAGTTTGGTTCCTACTTCTTCATACGTGAAGTTAATATACTCAGTCCACGCACCTCGACGCCTTTATAATTAAATGCTTTCCTTAAATGAAACTATAGAGAGGTTTGTGGATGACGCTATTTCCATACAAAGAAAGAGCAGTCCGCCAATGTGCAACGAGACGAAGCAAGCAGTGATGTTAGCCTGATGTAACACTCGCAGCCAGCCTACGTTTCAGTGAAATCCAAGCCTTGTATGCTGCCCCAGCATACTGCATCTTTGGACCAAACTTCACATCCGTAACTGATTCCTCGTTCGACCTTTCGAGCAAAGACCCAAAAACCATTGGAACCGATCACCTTTCCAACGCTCACTAATATCCTCGGAAATGAACCTGAACAACTACTATGCCCAGTCCAAACACTTCGCTTTTACATAACTCGAACCAAACATGAGAACATATGAAGAAGGAACCAACTTTTACTACCTGTTGATTCACACTCAGGCGAAACCACCGCCGCAGTGGTGGCACGATGGATCAAAAAGACAATCGAAGCGGCATACGACAAACACGGCAACACGAGCAGTGGCATGAGAGTAACGGCGTATGAAGTACGAGCTATCTCCACATCATGGGGCCACCATAATTCTGTTCCCAGCCAAGAAATCCTAGTGACAGCCTCCTGGTGAAACGCCACAACATTCACCTCGTATTTCTTGTGTGACATGTCAAGAGAAGAAAACTGACTACACCGTTTGGAACCTATCGTCGTAGCCAGAACCATAGTCAAGCCCCCCTTAAGCACTCGGAACGAAGCAAAAGCAAGCCACCACCAAGGCAGAAGCAAGTCAACCTGTGACAGAAGCAAGCCAAACCACTGATGGAAGCAAGACCCATCTCTAAACCAAGTCCTTTTCAGGGCCACCAAACACTACGAAAGAGACCAAATTGCTGTTTCATCAATCACTTCTGAATAAAGTGCGAAATGATTCAATAAAATTTTTTTGGGGGAAAGCCTGCTTGCAAGTCAGGGCGCCGATCAAGGCGGTGACCGCCACCTAATCTGTGATTAGGTCTCCTGTTATGGAGGTTTTCCACCCGGCAATAAGAAAGCCCATTTTGCCGGCCTCCATGTCTGGCCGGCTAAAAATGGTTTCTTTTGCCTAGGAAAACCTACATAACCAAAAGCGCCCTACCGTTCCTCTCTGGTCACCGCCTGACACAGTGAGATGAAAATAAATAGTGAAAGCGCTCGCTCTCTCGCATTTATAGAGGGCTGCTCCGCGCAGACGCAGTGGTTCGGCAAGTAGGCAGCTACAAGCAACCAAGAAACTTCCAGGGAAACATCCATTAAGGATCAATGAATGCTAAAATTAACAGGTTATGTAAGTTTTCCTAGGCAAAATAAAACATTTTTAGCTGGCCTGACATGGGGGCCGGCAAAGTGGGTTTTCTAGTCGTCGGCAGAAAATTTTTACTACCTGTAAATTTAATTGCATTCAGTTCCTGAGTGCTCTTTTGTGACTTGAGGTTTTTTCGCTCTCCTGATAGGACCAGTGCGCAACCCCACCGCGCATGCGTCACCATGCGCAGCCCTCCTATAAAAGCAGACGTCTCGCCCCTGGCGGCCATCTCTTTTCCTCAAGCTTGCCGTGTGCGCATCGCTTCAAAGACTCTCCTGACCTCCGCCCATTGAAAGTGCCCGAAGCCTTCGCCGAAAGTCAAGTCCACTTGGAATCACTAGGGAAGACAACCTTCGCCGAAGGGAACGTTCGCCGAACGTGCTGCCCGTCCTTCGCCGCAAACACCAAGAATGCTCACGCTTCCATCTACTAGACCCATGCAGATTGTCTTTGCAAGTGTCATGAACGTTCGCCGAACGTACTACCCAAATCGATCGCCGTAAGCATCAGGAATGAACGCAACACCAAAAGCCTTCGCCGAAAGTTTTTCAAGTCCAAGCTAAATCATCTGCCAAGTGAAGAGGACCTTTCCCAAAACCTTCACCACAAGCCCATGGGGAGTGAACCTTCACCGTAAGGCAAACCTTCGCCGAAAGTAAAGCCTTCGCCGAACACAGGCTCGCCGAGCACAAACAAAGCCTTCGTCGAACACGAAGAGTTCGCCAAACACAATCAAGCAAAGAAGACCTTCCCCAAAACCTTCACCGCAAGTTCAAGGGAAGACAACCTTCACCATCAGGCAAGCCTTCGCCAAACACAAGCAAGCCTTCGCCTGCAAGCAAGCCTTCGCCTGCAAGCAAGCCTTCGCCTGCAAGCAAGCCTTCGCCGAACGTCAGCAAGCCTTCGCTGAACGCACAACCTTCGCCGAACGCAGCAAGCCTTCGCCGAACGCAGCAAGCCTTCGC
>JAHWFP010184096.1:107699-130272 GCA_023313725.1 Lithobius niger | reverse complement strand
AAGCCTTTGCCGAACGCAGCAAGCCTTTGCCGAACGCAGCAAGCCTTTGCCGAACGCAGCAAGCCTTTGCCGAACGCAGCAAGCCTTTGCCGAACGCAGCAAGCCTTTGCCGAACGCAGCAAGCCTTTGCCGAACGCAGCAAGCCTTTGCCGAACGCAGCAAGCCTTTGCCGAACGCAGCAAGCCTTTGCCGAACGCAGCAAGCCTTTGCCGAACGCAGCAAGCCTTCGCCGAACGTAAGCAAGCCTTCGCCGAACG
The DNA here is from genome assembly GCA_023313725.1 of Lithobius niger. NCBI lineage: Eukaryota > Metazoa > Arthropoda > Chilopoda > Lithobiomorpha > Lithobiidae > Lithobius > Lithobius niger. The sequence goes on along the minus strand of JAHWFP010184096.1, from coordinate 130,015 downwards.
TAAGCAAGCCTTCGCCGAACGCAACAAACCTTCGCCGAACGTACAACCCTCACAGAACATTCGCCGGAACACAAGCCTTCAACAACACAAGTATTACGTTCGCCAATATGCAAACCTTCGCCGAAGTTGACCTACAAGGGAACCTTCAACACCTCCGGCTACATTGTCTTCACAAGCATCATAAACGTTCGCCGAACGTTCACGAACATCTCGTCCACAACCCTTCATCGTTCGCCGAACGTCACAACTGATGAACCTTCGCCGAACGTCTCGCCTTCACACCCTCACCGAAAACATGCCGAACGCTCACGAATAACTAATCCACAACCCTTCATCGTTCACCGAACGTTACAACTGATAAACCTTCACCGAACGTCTGGCCTTCACACCTTCACTGAAGACGCACCCTTGACCCTTCACTTGCCGAACGCTCATGAATGACTCATCCACAACCCTTCATCGTTCGCCGAACGTCACAAGTGAGGTACCTTGACCGAACGTCTTACCATCGAACCTTCGCCTAAGACACGCCTTTAACCCTTCACACGCCGAACGTTCATGAACGTCTCATCTGCAACCCATCATTGTTCGCCGAACGTCACAATCGAAGAACCTTTGCCGAAGGCCCCTCTTGACCCTTCATTCGAACTTTGCTCCTTCGTCCGAACCTTTACTTAAAAACCCTTGCTGATGCAACCATTATGAATCTGTTGTCCTTTCGACTTCCTGCTACACCACCACCTGCAGGCCCATGCATTGTTTCGCCTTCACCAACATCAACCTAGTCTCAATCATCTTCTTTTCAATGATCTCACGGCACCAGTGTTCAACGTTCCCCCTCGTTTCACCTCATTTGTACGTGAATGGATTGCACATTGTTCAGCAAATGTCTCTCATAATAAAACTCTCATCCAAGGTCCATCCCCTGCACTTCCTTCATCAATGTTTTCATGACAAGCTACGTTGCCCCACCCTCTCCTACTCATCTTCAACTTAGCTGCTCATGAACGCTCAACGGCATCTCCAACTTCTTGCGCTCAACGCCCTTCCTGGTTTCTGCGTCTTCATCTCTTTATCACACTGTGATTCAACCTGACGACCTTCACCCTAATAACCCGAAGCCTTCATCAAGCGCTCACCATCAATACATCTCAACCTGAACATCTGTCGCCGAAAACTTTGTTCGTTACTTTTCGTTAAAAGTTCTTAGTTACTAGTCCTGCTCCTCCACCTTCTCCACACACCATCAGTGTGTGGGTCTCATTGACAAATGACCCTCTTTCAAAGAACGACGTACCTCCAAGCAACCTGAAATGTCGTTCGATCAGCTCATCATGGAACTTCTACACCTTCTCGAAGGACTCGGCGTTAAAACTGCCATCAACACATGTCACCAATCCTCTACCTCTGAACTGAAGTCTCACTGCCGGATTTCTCTCAACGTTTGAGTAAGGAACAACTGGAATTGAACATAACTCGGCTAAGACTCAGCACTCCTCGCTAACTCGCCTTAATCCCGTGGCTTCCCCCCTGGGAAAAGTAGGTTTCTTTACTTGAGAAAACCTTCCTCTACCATGTCGTGGTCAAAACCTTTTCCTTTGCCCTTCTGGACTCGTTACAACAAACCAAACTGATCCGAATCTGATCTCCATGTCTATGCACTAATGCCGTCCGTATTCTGACACTGTTGCACCTGCAACCGATCCGCCACAATTAATCCCAATCTCTTACAACAGTAGCATCAACATTCTTTGGGACCACACTATCCCTACTGTTGTTCCCAAAGACATTCCCAAGAAAATCGACTGTAACCAACATCTGGGCTACTAACCTGCAGTCATCATGTACACAACCACCTACGCTCTGTACAATGGATTGGCTCATGAATCAAGTTACTGACACTTCACACAGCTGCCCTTCCTAATCTACGAACTCCTCAAGATGATGTCTTTCACTCCGCCAACACATTCCAGTGGTTCACTACTCATAGAAACCCTACCTGTCAACCTTTTGGAAACCACAACTTCACTCGACCTCAACGACCTGTGGTCTTCTAAAAAACGACCGATTCACCTCGTGGACTCCTCCACCAAGCAAATGACAACCAGTCCATTCATGGATGCACCATATTCATTCACGACAGGCTAAACGACGAATGCATCCCAACACTTTCAACTTGTCCAACATTCGGAATCTTGTGAGAAATCAACCTCTTCATTGTCTCCCACAACCTTGGAACATCCCCACCATGGGAATTTTTCACAACTCTCCCTCCCTTCTACAACCTTTGAAGTGAACAAACTCCTCAAGAATAAAGCCGCCCTCATTGACTCCCGGATCAGACACCACTCCTCACAATCTCACTTGAATCTTGAAACCTGAACTCTGCCATCTCTAATGCATCTTAACAACTGCCTCCTCAACAAATCCGATCCTCCAGAAGCACTCCATCAAGACCCATCCTTCCTCTTTTCAGCAAATCATTCAAACCCGCTGACAGTATTCATCACTCCGTCAAAAGACGACATCTAAGCCGCTGAAGCCGACCCCCTCGGGACTGCCCGTATAATGAACGGCCGAAACGAATCTCTCCAGGATGGTCTGTCAACCTAAACATTCTCCTGACTTTCCACCAACCAGAAACACGCCACCATCATAAAGCATACGAGACGTTCCGACACACTCTTTTCAATGACAATCTTCCAGATCCCTGATCACTTTCGACCACCTGAACTTCAAATCTGTCTAGTCCATACCGACTACAACACAACTAAGAGCTCTGATCCGGAAAGGCGGAACCTGATACCAACTTCTTCATTCCCTCATCAGATTTCTTGAACTTCGCCAAGGTGTCTACACTCCATGAAAACCTCCCGTTATCGAACCCACAGCACCGTCCAATCTTACATCTGCATAAGCGTGCACCTTCGATCCTACTATCATTACATTGAATTAAACCATCCGAATCGCCAGCAACGAAATTCGTATTTCCTACAACAAGCTCTATAATATTCACTACGTATGGTCAATTCACCAATCTTATCAATTGAAGGTGAACTTAATACATCCCTAACGCCAGAACAACTATTCCTCCTCACTGACTGATTCTGAACGACTTCGACCATCCCACCAAAATTAGCTACTGCTCCTGACACACTCGGCCTTCAAACTGCAGGAATCAATTACTTCCTTCATGACCTTAGAATCCTCATTCTATAACCTCTTTGAGGATTATGGACCTTCCATCAACCAGGATCCCAATATGACCTTCCACTCATCCTGGAATCAATCAAACCCTTTTCATCACCAATCATCATTCTACAACACATTGTTTCCGAACAATCCAGGAAGGACACCTTGCCATGACTAAGACCTTCACCATGAAGCCACAGCTAACATCGGATCCTAAATGCAAGGAAGTTGAACACATCACTTCCTCCCACCACACAGAAACCCTGGACCACCGCAACAACAAGAAGGTCATCAGACAAAACCTCCATCAAACAAATGGCGGAATCACCATGGTCATAGCACTTTAACTTATCTCCAGAGTCTAAATTCTTCAGACAACATCGTGGAGATACCAATCTGTCCTCACTAGTCACCACTTCTATGACATAACAAGACAGAAACAAGAGCCTCATCGTCTGGGTTCATTAATGACAGCCAGACGTGTCGTCTCACCCCCCTTATGCACTTAATACAGAAACGAAGACCTCCCGAAGACGGAAACAAGACCCCCAATCGGAATCCTCCAGATGACGGTAGCAAGACCACACATCAACCTCCTGTTTCTGTTATTTCAAAGTGCAAAGTTTTTATCAAACTTTGGGGGAACCAGTCGCAACCCGGGGTAACTCGCCATGATGGTGCCCGCCACCTATATTGACGAGGTCAACTGTAAATGCAATTAAATTTACAGGTAGTAAAAATTTTCTGCCGACGACTAGAAACCTAAATTTTGGGGGGGGGGGGTTAAAATTGGTTTCTATCGTCTTACGAAAATTTATACTACCTGTAAATACCCACATTACCTCCCCTCTTGAGCCACCATCATGGTTGACGTATCGAGAGGAAAAGAGATAGCCGCCAGGGGCGAGGCGTCCGCTTTTATAGGAGGTGATGCATGCGTGGTGGGGTTGCGCGCTGGTCGTATCAGGAGAGCGAAAAAACCTCAAGTCACAAAAGAGCACTCAGGAACTGAATGCAATTAAATTTACAGATAATATAAATTTTCGTAAGACGATAGAAACCAATTTTAACCCCCCCAAAATTTAGGTTTTTTTGCGTTAGCCTGCCATTTGTTTTAAATACCTTACACGTTTGTTGTAAGAGGCTGAGCTTATCTTTTTAATTTTGTTCACCAGTTTTCATCAGTAGGCTTGTTTTTACTATCTTATGGCCACGCAAAAAAAATTATTTGGTTTAAAGGGGGCGGTTGCAAATTAAAGCACCATTCAACCAGGCAATTTATTTTATTTTTTATTTTATTTAACTGACCACGTTTCTTCAACATGTACCTAGCTCAACTCAAAGCTGAGAGTATGTAGTAAGCCTTAAAAACATTTTGCTAACATGTTACCTGTATTTGTCTGCTAGTATTACTTCTTACTGGTTTAAGCTAGGGATTTGACATTAGCGCCATTGAAAAGCTTGTTCCGAGCCGTAAAGTGGTATATTAAAACGTCAAAATCGGTCAAAACTTAGCAGAAATATGTTTTTTGATCGGGTGGAGCGAGATTTGGATAGAAAATTGTTGACTCACGATAATTTAAGGCATCCGCACGAGCCTGTAAACCAAACAATTAACTTTGCATGGCCTATTATAAACATATTAGTGTGTGGTGAGATAGTGTTGGCTGTTCACTCTAAAGGAAAGCCTGTTTGAAGCTAATTTGCTTAAATGTGTTCATTAATAAAGGTCCTTGAAAATTACATTGGTCTTAAATGATTCGTTTTAGAAAAAGTCCTTGAAAGTCCTTGAATTTATTGTTTGTGATCTTGTGTGAACCCTGTGCTCAGTCATTTCGTGTTATTTACGCGGCCAGTTTTTGAGCCCCGACCGTTTAACCGTGCAGCCGTAACTCTCGTAATGCTACGAAAAGTGCGTTTGGGGTCACCACAGTGTTGGTCCCAGGGTGCCATCTTCTGGGACCGCCCATCTGGCATCGTTCCCCGGGCGCATGCCATCTTATCGTTCGTCGGCCTCTTCATCGAAAGCGTCGCTTACTTTATCAAACACAACTATTGCTTCACAGCTTCCAACCTGAATTGTTGCAACACATTCTGCGCATTCTTCTGCGACCGTCACGATCACTTAATGTGGACTTGATGAATTTTCCTGGACCAGATTCCCTTATACTCCCCATCGAAGAAACACATCTATTGTGTCCAAAAACAGGATTGTTCCTATCACGTGAAAATGATGTTCCTATCATTGCTCCAAATCCTAAATCGTTAATGCCAAAAACCTATTTGCCCAACCACATTGTTTTTTGGTCTTGACGATCCATCCGGGAAATCCCCTGCTGTCCTTGCACCTGCGGTTATATATCTTCATTATGGTTACGTCCCTTCTAAGGGGGTTTGCACTTGTTACCCGGACAACTCGACACGACGACTAACCTCGTCCCAGTCAACTCCGCAAGACACCTTCACTGACCGGCTATAGGTGTCTTGCCAATAAATTGGTCTGAATAAAACAAAAAAACACGAAGCTCTGCCTTCAACTACAATCGACCAATGCAACTTTCAAGAATAATGCACCAATTTCGCCACGTTACCCTCCTTTTTAGAGACCACGTGTTTACAATGTAGCATCATCATGCGTTGCAGATCTCCCCGTCTTCCTCGCATCCTGCGCAAATGTTCGCATAAGCTTCCGAAGGCTGCCGTCACTTTGGCTTGCTTTTGAATTTAACAACCTCTGCCAGACGGGTTTCCAAGAAAGAGAAATTTTGCACAAACTTAAATCTTCTCTGATGCGTTGGTTTCATCACCATCACCCCCGATAACTAAAAAAATTGACACAAAGCACGCCGCCCCTTTGTGCCCGGTTCTCCCCCCCCCCCCCCCCTTTACACACTGCTCTTAACTGGGGGAAGGTTTTAGAGCACTCCTGAGAGATGTCCCAAAGTTTCTGTGAGGCAGAACAATGATGCTAATATGCTTTCACCTGTTTTCCCTGAATGAAGACTGCCTGCTGCTCATGAAACCAACAATGCTCCCTGCCAGTACTGTGAAATCCATTTTCAACTTCAAATTTGTCAAATTTGGTGTTTCCTCTGGGTACACCGTCTGCCTGTCTGGATCTCTGCGACCATTTCATACATCAGTCAGGCGCCTTCCGTGGGCCACGGCTAGGTCATCCAGTCCACTGGCAATCCCTGCTTGTTCCTTCACATCTGCAATAACCACAGTCGCATTCAACCCATGAAGTACGCCCATTGGATACTGTTTCCTGTCAACTCTGATCCTAACTCGAATCTTTCTTTGCCGTAACCATGTCTCGAACTTGAATTCGATCTTCCGCCCAGCCATTCCCGTCTCCATGCAACAGACGAAACAGACGTGCTATTTTTCGCTCCTGTTCTGCGATCCTTCGCCTTTCTCGCCAGGACTACGTGCCGAAGGTGCACCTGCATAAGTTGGGCCCACTGCACCATTCAACAACCTTCATCGGCACTCTTCATCACCCTTCTAACTTGCAGCGGTTTCTACAACCAGCACCCTTTGCTTACTGGCCGCCGTTCGTCGGGCTCTTCGCCTGGCCTCCCTTGGACTCTTGAAGACGGTACACCGGACGGCATCATGGCACCTCTTATCTCCCGCAGGCAGGCTTGGGCCCTCTTTTCCGATCTTCGACGCTAATTACCGTGTCCGACCACACTGGTCCCAAACAGCCTCTAGGCTCCTGTTATTCGGTCATCGTCTTTGAAGACTCTGGTTCCGATTATCTTCTCGACGCTCTCCATGCGCCTACGACTGTTCATTTTAACTTACAAGAATACAACACTCCTTTCTTGTCTTGTCACCTTTTTGGCCTTCGTGGATGAAAACTCGTGACGGGGAAGGCTGTCATGGCCTCCTCTGGGTTCCCTCTCTGACATCGGATTTCCAGTCGTCACTCATCCTAAATCAAGGAGGAAAGGAGAGAAGAGAACCAGCATTCATCAGCTGGCCCACTCTTGGCTTTTGCCTTCTCTGGTCCCATTTCGATCCCACCTACTTGCGACCTGCTCTGCTGGCAACACGATCATCGGATCATGCTTCTGCGACCAAGCGCAGCGTGCATTTTGTGGTCCCTCTCTTTTTCTCGACTTCAATCAACTTACTGACATTGTCTTGTGATCAATTTCGGACTTGTAACTGCTGGCAAATCTCGGTACTCTGTTTTCGCTTGGTTGACGGCCTTAGCTCCTGTCCAACAGGTGGGCTAGGCTTCCCCGATCTTTTTCTGGGCCTGCATCGACCCTTACTATGCTTATTTCAGTTAGTCTGGTAGTCAGAGAGTGATTAGGAAGGGTGTCTTCCTGACACTTTTGAGCATTTTGAGAATTATGCAAATTACTGCCGCCATTAAAGAAACGTTTAATTTAGTCCTACATCTTCCTTAGTTGTTGTCCTGTTATAGAAACCTCGGCATGTAAACCCTTGTTTTCATGGTCAAGGAGTGCATTGAACAGTTTACAATTGTTGTAGAATAACAATAATTGTAAACATGTTGGTTCATACATTTTGAGAACAACCTTTGTAGTAGGGCGGCTTGGGCCCCAAAATTGGCGGCATTGTTCATTTTCCGTGAGAATCATGAAATTTGGTATGGATGCTCATAAAAGGTAACTGGAAAAAAAAAATTGCGATGATAACAAGTTCAATGCCCGCCCCCCCTCCCCCCCCCCCCAAAAAAAAACAAAAAAAAACAACCGTTTTTGGGCTGCAACTCCTTAACCATCATCAACAAATCAAAAGCATAATGTGAAGCAAAACGTTCAGCACATAACTCTGGACAAACAGGAATCTCTTACGTAAAACCAACCATTGAACCCCAAAATCTTATTACAAATTTACCCCCTAATATGCATGAGCACTCCATTGTTCAATTGGTTATTATAGTGACCTTCAGTTTCAAAGTGCTCTTGCGAGCTTTCTAGTAGAATGAATTGAACATGCTTAGGATTTTCTGAACGGTGGGGAGCTATTCTTTCCATCAATCCTAACCCAAATCGTTTAATTTGGGTAGGGATCGTCCTTTGTTCATTTAAAGCTAAAGCGGTAGTGGTGTAGCGGCGAAAGCGTATGGTGATTTTCGTTTTCAGTAGCCCAAAATGGACATGTGTACTATATTCTAAAAGGTGGGGGATCTTTTCTTTTCATTAATCCATAAATTGCTTAACTTAGGGACCGCCCTATGCCCATTTAAAGGTGACGAGGTAATGGCATAGCAACAAAAGCTTATGGTGATTTTCGAATTCGGAGTGGTCTTGCGTTCCCTCTAATAGTCTGAAATGGACATGCTTAGGATTTTCTGAAAGGTTAGTATCTATTCTTTCCACCAATCCTAACCGAATTTGTTTGGTTTACATACAAATATGAACATTACTTGGGCACTTTAAAATGAAACAAATTACAGCTACACCTTTAAACTGGCGTAGGACGGCCTCTATCTAAGCTAAACAGTTTCAGTTAGTCTTGATGGAAAGAATATATCCCCACCTTTCAGAAAATCCTGAGGATGTTCATCTCGGTTTTCTATTGCTGGTATACACGATAACCTGTTCTTGGATTAGTTCCTCGAACGATGCCGTTTCCCTGGAGGTTCTTCGTTGCTCAGTAACCACCAGCTGTGTAACCCTACCGTGCAGTGAAGCATTCGTTGTTGGAACCACCATCACCAGACGGTGCCGCATTCGCGCGATGAAGCAGTCGTTGTTGCAACCACCGTCACTAGACGGCGCCACAATTGCATTCACATTTGTTCTATTAGGAATTGGTTTTTTGGTCATGATGTTATCAACACCGCTCAGCTTGTCAAATTTGTGTCCAACCCACATTTTGACCAGTGAACCAGTGAAATGAAGCGCGACTCTTGCAGGTATCTCGACCATGGCTAAACCCACGTAGTGAGTATCAGCGCCTACGACGTGTTCACAAGGACGCCACCAAAATCATGGTTAAAAAAAAAACTTGTTTACCAACTGTCTCTGCAGTGATTAGCTGAATGCTGTTGACTTTCTTCCTGCCACCCAACGTTTGGAGAAGCTCTTCCAGTGATCGCATCCCGATACGACGAAAAGCACTCCAGCCTCAAGCTGTACACACCGTTTCAATCGCAACTTTGCACGTGACGAGACACTGCCCTGCCTGCATCTTGTCTCGATCACGACTAATCCAATTCACGTTTCGAGTGAAGCTCTTCCAGACGCTGCTGTCGTCAATCTGGCTCTTGTCTAGATTGTAACCTGGCACATGACGAGAGACACTTCAGCCTCCAGTTGCACAACCCGTCTCAATTGAGCGGATTGAGGCAGTCCAACGGAGATTCACAAAATCATTGCCTGGTATGCTCAACCTTACAGTGAACGGATTCTGCAGAAGTCTGATCTAATTTTGGCATTTAAAATTTTGCGTGGATTGGTTCAAGTCAATTAGCCTTATTTCGATCTGAAAATAGAGGGAAGAACTAGAGGTCACACTTTCAAATTACAAATTCCCAAATTCCGTTCGGAGTGCCGACGATAATTCTTTTCGGTGAGAGTTATGGGGAGTTAAATAACTGTTTCCTTGAAAAGCTTAAATGCCTTTTGTCATCACCTTAGCCAACTAAATTTAACCAAATTTGTGCGACGTTTTTAACACTCGGATAATTATTGACAACGGGCCCCAGTGGTCTCGCATCCAGCCACATCTTTACATCACTTTCTCTAGTTGGGTTGGCAGTTAGTGATCACACCGATCCTTGTCTTCCCGTTGCTCCTGCAACAAATGTTTATTTATTTATTTAATCGTAACTTGGCACGTGACGAGACATCTTTGTCCGCATCTCATCTTGATCGTGATAACCTAACTCACGTTTCGAGTGAACCTCTTCCAGACACAAGCTGTCTTCAACCTGGCTCCTCGTGTCGATCACTACCTGGCACGTGACGAGACACAGTTCAGCCTCAAGTTGCACACCCCGTCTCAATCGTAACATCTCGTCTCGATCGTGACTAACCTAACTCACGTTTTGAGTGAAGCTCTTCCAGACATTGGCTGTCTTCTTCCTGGCTATTCGTCTCGATCGTAACTTGCACGTGACGAGACACTGCTCCGCTCCGCATCTCGTCTCGTTTGGGACTAAACCTAACTCTCGTTCGAGGGAAGCTCTTCCAGACACCGGATGTCCACAACCTGGCCTCTCGTCTCGATCTTAACTCGGCACGTTACGAGACATGCATCCGCTTCAAGTCCACGCCCCGTCTTGATCGTAACTTGGCACGTGACGAGACTCTATTCAATGCCGCACCCCGTATCATTTGTAGCTGGTCCAGACCCACATTTCAGATGAAGCCTTTCGTGATACTGGCAGTCTTCGACCTTATCTCTTCGTCTCGAGAAGTAAATCGAACTCAAGTTCTTCATCCCATCTCGATCGTAACCTGGCAGGCAACGAGATGCTGCGGCCTACATGTCTCCATCATGACGACACCAGGTCATACGTTCCAGGTGATCTCTTTCAGACATGCAACATCTTCACTCTCGTTCCTATCTCATACGTAACTCGGCACGTAACGAGACACGGTTCGACTCCACCACTGGTCTCATGCGTGGCAGCTTCTGAATCCAGATTCGAGCGAACTTCGTCTTAACACGAATCAGCTCCAACGTCAGCCTGTGTCTCCATTGTAACTCGACACGTGATGAGACTTCCGCCCATTCTTATCACTCGTCTCCTTGTGACCAATTCCGACCCAAGTTTGAGCAAAGCCTACGACGGCATTCGTCCAATATGATGACATTCGCCTTCGTCCAATATGATGACATTCGCATTCGCATGTGTTCAAGATGGCGGCATTTGCATTTGCCCAAGATGGCGGCATTCGCATTCATCCAGGATAGTAGCATTTGCATTCGTCCAAGATGGCAGCATTTGCTTACGCCCAAGATGGTAGTATTCACATTCGTCCAGGATGGTAGCCTTCTCATTCGCCCAAGATGGCGGCATTCGCATTCGTCGAAGTGGGCGGCATTCGCACTTGCACAACATTACCACTGACACCATGCCTTGCCATGTCCCAAGTCTGATGTCATCTCAACCCCAACATGGCTAGCCCATTCCTTGTGTGAAAACTCAGACAGACACCATCTACTCCCGACTCGAACAGAAGAATAAGACAAGCATTACTTTTGACCTTTCCCGAACATCACGGAGCAAAATCTCAAGACGGACAAGGTGTTGCTAACACCACCATTCATCTCAGGTGTAGCTAAGCTTACGTTTTTAAGTGAAGATCAAAAACGGACATTGTCCTCTACCCTTCCTTGGTGTTGCTAGCACCACCAATAGTTTCATGTGCGACTAAGCCCCTGTTTTGAGCGAAGATTCAAGACAAACATCGTCTCCCACCCTTCCATGGTGTTGCAAACACCACCACTCGCTTCATGTGCAGCTAATCCCACGTTTAGAGCGAAGATTCAAGTCGGACATCGTTCTCAACCCTTTCATAATGCGGTTCACCACCACTCATTTCACGTGAAGCTAAGCCTACGTTTTAAGTGAAGATTCAAGACGAACATTGTTCTCAACCCTTCCATATGTTGCTAACACCACCACTTGTCTCACACTTAGCTAAACCCATGCTTTGAGTGAAGAGGCAAGACGGACATCATCATCAACCCCTCCATAGGGTTGCAAACGCCACCTCTCGCCTCAAGCGTGTCCTAACCCATGTTCTGAGTGCAGGTTCAAGACGGACATCGTCCTCAACCCTTCCATCGTCTCAATGTGTGGCCTAAACCATGTTTCGAGAGAGATTCAGGACGGACATCACCTTCATTCCTTCCATGGCGCTGCTAATGCCAACACCCGCCTCGTGCGTGACCTAACCCACATTTTCAGAGTAGATTCAAGTCGGACATCGCCTTCAACTCGAACACCTCCACTCATCTCCACTCAGCCCACATTTTGAGTGAAATTTCTAGACATACGTAGTCTTCTATCCGCCCATAATGTTGCTAACACCACCTTTCACCTCTAACAAAACGAACATCCCTTTCAACTCTTTCATGGTGCTGCTAACGCCACTCCTCGTCTCATCCATGTAACTCGGAACTGGAATTTGCACTCGCATTCGCCAATTCAGAAATCCAAAACGACCAAGAAGCAATTCGCCACCCTAAACACGGACCACCTTGGCATTCACATGTGCCTTTGCATTTGTTGCCCAGACTGACACTCACATCGTCATGATGAAACTAATAACTGTCAACACTTCCCATGCAATGATCGAATCGTCATTCGCATTCGTCTCCCCAAGTCGTGTTGCTCTCGCAATGTGACGTCCAGACGCCTGAGATGTCATCCACCAACCTCCAACAAGTTCGTTGATGGACACAAGCCACAGTCTGTCTTAAACAACTCCAAAGTTTTTTCTTCATAGACTGACGTCACCAAATTAGGACCCCCATCTCAATTACATACCCGACGGGAGGTGACACGGCACCAGCCCCAATTAAGGCCGAACCAGGGAAAGAAAACAATGATTCCAGGGTGAATCGGTCACACAGTCACAAACGAAACTCTTCCAGCCGCATGAGCTCCTACACTGTCCTGTGACCTCGTCTCAATCGTAACTTGGCAGGTAATCGGTGCTGATTGGAAAGTTGCATGGCTTTTGTCGTTGCTGTTGCCATCGGCCTAGCCATCTTTTCTGGCTTTGCTAGCTCTTACAATGGTAAGGATGCGATATGATATTGCATGTATTAGTGGTGTACTTGATTTTCATGGCTGGAAATAAGTCATCCTCCATTTTTCAGTCTACGCCAACCAAAAAATAAAGAAATACATCAAATAAATTCGTGTACCTGCCTAAATATTTATCCAGCAGCAATTTTAAACTGTTCAAAGCATTTCTTGACCATGAAAATGTTGACGTACACACCAAAATTCTATGATAGGACAAGAACGAAGGTGAATATGGATGCAGCTAACTTGCATAATTTGCAAAATGCTCAAAGGTGTTAGGCGACTCCCTTCCTAAAGTAGTGTTCAGATATCATGTCAATGTGAAAATGTTTTATTTGGATTTGAAGCACGCTTCACTAAAATCTTGGGTTTGACCACCAGACTAAGTGGATTTCTCGCAGCCTCTTCAGTCTATTTTGATAATTCGTTCAACTGATGGTGTCCTTTCCACTAGATTATACACCTGTTTTCTTTAACTCCGGGACTATGGTCCCTCACAGGAAATATTAATTTTCCAGTTACAGCTACAATCATTTGTAATTTCAAGTGGGCGCCTGGCCCAACCATTCCGGCGTCACCTTGACCAGCACCGCGTCTCGTACGATGTCCTCCGGCCACTCGTTCCTTGGACCTTGTGTTCTTCTCGCCTTGCGCTCAGTGTGCATGGCTGAACGGATGACCACGACCTCTGCGGGGCATTTTCGTGCTGACAAGAAGAGACTCCTCAAGCAAGAATAACTGTTGGGACTTGGTCTTCTACCTGATCACGACACACTTGGCGGTCGCCTGCCATCTACCACTTTTCATCAACGTGCTTCCATGAATTCCAAATGGGACGGAGTCCCCAGTCGTCAAGTCATCGCCCACCACTTTATGACGAAAACACAAAACCACGACCAGCCTCCCGACCAAGAACACGGGCCCAGTCTTCAAGCTTGCTTATGTGTCGCCGACCAATCAACGCCATGTGCCTCCCGCAACTACACCACCATCTGAAACACGACTTACAGCGACTAGTATTGCGCCAATGCTTCCTCCCGCCATGAATGTCTCCTCGGGGCCACTCCTTCGGCCAGGCGCCCCCTTCCCTTCGTTGGACATTCTACCTATCCTACAAGGACGTCAACTTTCCACAGACGATTTGACCCACCTTGATGTAAATATTGCTTCGCTAAAAAAAAAATAAATAAAAAAAAACATTCCACATATCAGGCCTAGATTCAACACCTTGAAGATCATTGGGTTCTAATTCTCGTCATCTTGTTCTTGAGGAACTTGTACGTCTCCAGCACTGAATGTAAGCCCTTCAATTTTTTTCGTACCGAACACTGGCTCCATACGTCGATAGATTTTCCCTCTATTTCTAAGTCGAGGAGAGCTTTGTTATGTCGACTTAGTTACATAGTGAAATTCCGCAGTCGTCAGTAGCTTCTATTTGGGTTTACGATCCGAGAGCCCCAAGTTTATTTTGGGCATTTGCATCCCATAGTTCTCCAGACATCCTGGGGGACTTGGTGACATTATGAAATTGTCATCTCCCTTTAGTTGCTAGATATTGACACTGTCCCTACCCTACTTTGCTTGGGTCTGGGATTGTATTTAGTAAGGAATGCACAACTTAAGTTTTATCTGCAATGACATCCTGTTAAGTTGTGCGAATTCTGCTTGAGGTACCGTATTGGAGATGAGTTGTGTTCCAAATAAAATTTCTAATTTTAGTAGAAGAAATTTCTTTTATTTTGGTCAACATTCTTGTCTCAAGTCCTTCCTCCCAGTTAGTCTTGTCTCTGTGTTGCTTGTTTGCCTGACAAAATGAAAGACTTAGCTTCCATTACCTGGACTCTTGGGTTCACCGGAGCAGTGCATGATTACACCAGGGTAGCAGCAATTTTTTTTTTAGTTACGTTAAAGGTTTCAATGCAGCAGCAGAACATTTCCTGGATCAAGGTAGTTAAAGGGTGGGTACTAGTAACGGTAAGTATTTTAGGACAGTAAAAACCTAATTTTAGTGTTAAAATTCCATTTCTTGTATCTGCAAAAAAACAAGGTTGATTTAAAATATGCTAGATGTTGGAGGTAAGTATGTTAGCTAAACAAACTGCAATTTATACTTCTAAAATTGGGGTGTTTTACAATTTCTATTGCTTCTATTGCTTTCAACATCTTAATTGATAAAATTGTGGCCTTATTAAAAAATATACAATTCTGGTATATTTACAAATAACTAATATTTTTTAAATATACCTATCCAATAATGATAATTGCCGTTAGCTTATAAAATTGTTTTCAATTTGCTGTCAATTCTTGTTACTGTTCGTCGATTATTATTTTTAGCTAAGTTTTTTTTTGTAATTTTTTTTGTCCAAAGGTTATGTTTCTGTCATTAGTCGAAACATTTTGTTTAGAACTCTGGATGATAAAAGGACGAGAGTTTGTACGTAGCATCAAGACCAGCCAGCCAGCCATGCCCCGTGTATTGGAAGTCCCTGCACATAGTTACATTTTTTTTCTTTTTTGGCGTGTTGTATGACAGATGTCTCTTATTTCTCAGAACAAAGTCGACGGGATGACCTGGAATCCTTAGGCTACGTTCTCATGTATTTTAACCGGGGCAGTTTACCATGGCAAGGTCTGAAGGCTGCTACCAAGCGCCAGAAATATGAGCGTATTAGTGAAAAGAAAATGTCCACTCCTATTGAAGAGCTGTGTAAAGGCTTTCCATGTAAGTGTCGAGTGTATTCATTCCATTGAAGTCTTGGGAGATAGCGAACAACCTGTGGCTAAAGAAAGAACAAGTGAGAAAACACCATCAGAAATGGGTGTGGAGGAGGAGAAAGTTGTTCGGACGTGAGGTCAGCCTTAGTGGGCTCTTGACTTCATTGCTGGCTGCATAAAATAAATAAAAATAATGACGGCCATGCCGTCAAGGCGATTGGAAGTCACTGTTGGGGTCAATGTCATGTGGCGTTCCAGTTCAAGTTTGGCTGTGTGCATTAATTTGTGTAATAAGCTGGAATTAATTGCGTAGTTGCACCCCATTTGTAACACAAAGTTTAATTTTGAAGAGCACAGTACAAATAGTAACTTATGACCCTACATGGCATTTGCTTCACTAACTTAAATTTTACTTGTTCAGTAATCCAGCAGTGCACTCTTTTTTTTTTTTGTGTATGTGTGGTGGTTTTGCTGCTTGAAACAAAAATAAGCAAGCAATGAAAAATTTGTTTTTAACATTATGCTACTTGCCAGAGGTTTTCAGTCTCATCGCCATGGCTTCAAGTTTTTGTGTGTGTGTATGTTTATCTCTTGCCCCTACTCTCCCTTCGCAGAACAAAGTCGGCGTGACGATATGGAATCGTTGGGTTATGTGCTCATGTATTTCACCCAGGGCAGTCTTCCATGGCAGGGCTTGCGAGCAGCCACCAAACAACAGAAGTATGAGCGCATTAGTGAAAAGAAAATGTCCACTCCCATTGAAGTACTTTGTAAGGGTGCTCCTTGTAAGTCTCTCATTTGCCAAACTAGCAAATTTTAACTTTGACTTGTTTATTTCCATAGAACACGACCATTTTCAGAAACACTACGGCGCATTTGGCACCTTTTTGTATCTTGTCTATGTATTTGCAATTGTCTTGGTTTGCCCGTTTTTCCTTCCTTCCTGTCATCAAATCTTGTTTGTGCATAAAAATTCTTCAAATTTGTTTGCATACACAAACACAATAGTTACAAGGTTAAACAAGTTGTAGGCAACGGGATTGGGGGGGGGGGGTTGCATGATTTCATGGTTTTACCATAAATCGCGTATTAAACGCCCAGTTAATGCTAACGCCCAGCCCCCTAAAATGCTTGAAGGTAAAAAAAAAAACGTGATATACTGTTGTTATTTACGGTATATCACCCTTAAATAACCCCTTAAAAATCATTGATTGTTTGTGGCAACTTTAACTAAAATCTTATTACATTTTAACGAAATCATCCACTTAAATCGTTTTTCTGTGCCAAAAATTAAGTAAAAGCTTCATACATTTAACAAAATTAACTTTTAATCCAACACGATTCACCGGAGTGTTTCTAATCACGGAAAGGTCGGAAATATTAGTCCTAGCGATCGATCATTGACGTGCGTGATCTGGATTCAGTTTACAAAACACAATGCCTTTATTCTCATTTACACACAAATTTAGTTTATTAGACGTCCGTCCAATATCTAACATAATTCAAAGTTAAAACTAATTTATAATCATCACCAACTTTCAAAATGACAATGTCATTCACGACCGGGAAGCAAATAACTTTTTTACAAGGTTATTCCGGATCTCTGGCATCAGCCGGATCACGTTTTTGGCCGGCCAGAAATATTTTTTTATGCTGTCAGTCCGTGTCTCTAGCGTCAGCGGATCTCGTTTTTGGAAGTTTGCGTTTTTTTGTTGCTAGACTAAATTTGGATTACGCACGTCAATGATCGATCACATAGGCCTAATCTTGTTATCGATCTTGATACGCTCATGTTATCGAAAGTTTGTATGGTTAGAATTTAGTTTTAGCTGTGAAGTATGTTAAATTTTGGAGGGGAGCGTATACATACAACTACCTGAATTTGTGAATAATAGGTGCCTAAATATAGCGCAAAAAATAGCCAAACCTAGAAGTAATTAATACAAAGATGAAACCAGTGGCATTCGCCTTTGAAAACTGTCATAAATAACATATAAAAAGTCTACCAAAATAGTTTTGGTGGAAAGCCACCATTTTTCAAAATGGCACCCAAATTCGACACTTTCACTGTTATTTACTGAAATACTGAATTCCCTTTTACAGTTAGCAAAATTATATCCCCAACTTTATTGTTTCTCTTAAAATTTCCTTTCCAATGTTACCAAACATAACCGGAAGTAACTACCAGAAATGGTACTAATGTGTTAGTGAAAAGACGCCATTTTGTTTCAAAATGGCATCTGAATATGACACTTTAAATTCCTTTTCACAGTTAGCGATATTATATTCCTAACTATATTGTTCCTCTTAAAATTTCCTTTCCAATGATACCAAACACAACCGGAAGTACCTACCGGAAGTGGTACTAATGAATCATGATTACTGCATAGTATATGCCGTAATTGACATAATACTGCCTAAAACGGAAGGCATTGTTCACTTTGTGTGAAAAGCATTGAATTTGGAGTGGATGCACATGAAGGTTAACTAGAAAAAAAATTATGATAGCAAGTTCAAAACGCCCCCTGGGGGAGGGGTGACTTAACTCCCCCCCCCCCCCCAAAAAAAAAGTTATTTGGCTGTAACTCCTTAACCGTCAATAAATCAAAGACACAATGTTAAGCAAAAATGTTCAGCACACAATTCAGGACAGGAAAGGTGATATGCATCTCTTACGTAAAAGCAACCCTTGAATCACAAAATCGTATTATCACCCATAAATTCGCGCGAACGCCCCTTTTCTCAGTTGGTTATGGTGATTTTCGTGCTATTGCGAATCCTCTAATAGCCCGTAATGAACATGCTTACATTTTCAGAAAGGTTGGAATCTGTTCTTTCCATCAATCCTAACCAAAATTGTTTAACTTAGATAGTCCTGCACGCATTTACAGGTGAAGAGGTATGACCTAGCAGAGAAAGCGTATGGTGATTTCCGAATGCAAAGTGCTCTTGCTATCCCTCTAACTGCATGAAATGGACATGCTTAGGATTTTCTGAAAGGTCGGGATCTGTTCTTTCCACCAATCCTAACCAAAATTGTTTAACTTACATATGGACCATCCTACACTCATTTAAAGGTGAGGAGGTAACAGCGTAGCAGCGAAAGCGTATGGTGATTTTCGACTTCAATGTGCTCTTGCTAGCCTTCTAACTGCCCGAAATGAACACGCTTAAGATTTTCTGAAACGTAGAGATCTATTCTTTCCATCAATCCTCACCGAAGTTGTTTATCTTAGATACAAATACCAATACGAGCATTACAATGGCACTTTGAAATTAAACTAGCCGCTACACCAATTACAGCTACACTTTTAAACGGGCGTAGGCCAGTCCCTATATAAGCTAAACAATTTTGGTTAGAATTGATGGAAAGAATAGATCCCAGAAAATCCTACCCTGCTGAAAATGAACTGCAGAAAAACTGCAGACAAAAAGTGCAGTAAATTGCCCACCTCAAAAAAACTGCAGTTAAAACTAATGAACCTTAATCTTGGAATAGACTGTTTGTGCACAGTTATGAATGTTTCGGTTCTACAAGTTTTATTCTTAACATACAAGCATACCTAGCCTAATAAACTCTTACGTTACTTACAATGATGCAAGTTGTCATCCAGCCTTATATACCTAGCCAATCACTAAGCGTTAATGTGTATGGTTCCAAGTTTTGTATTTTATGGATATCCGCTAACGTTATGAAACTGTTGGCTTGACTTTAAACAGTCAATTGGCATTAATTGTTCTACACCATACCAACTTTTTCTTGTACCATAAAACTTTGTTCATAATTTAAAAAGTGACACAACGTCACTTTCAATATTGGTAAACTGCAGTTATTTTGCAGTTTCTGAGTTGGCCTGCTGAAAACTGCAGTTGTTTTGGAGTTATCTTGTTGAACTTCACAATCTGTAGTGTAAGTGCCTTTATGTTAGTTTTTTTTTAATTGCTGTTAATGTGCACTTTCACCCATTTATTCATTATCGGTGAAATTAAATTTTTTCGATAATTTTGCCAAAAATTGACGTTCAAATACACTATTTTACCCTTTTTTCGACAGCATTCGAATAGAGCTAATTTTAAGTCAATAGGTTGGCCGCAAGTCATTTAGCAAAACCAAAAATAAGTTCCAAATGGCAGTAGCTTGACATTTTTTTCTGCAGGAGAAATTAGTATTTTTTGTGCTCCCCCCCCCCCCCCCCCCCACCCCAAACAAAATTAAAAAAACCTCCTACTTTCACAAATCCCAAGTGACACACTTTATGCCATTTCCCTCCTTCCGCCCAAAAAAAAACCTATACCGGCCAAACTGTCTAAGAAAGACGCAGTCAAAGTCAATTCCAAAGTCAATTCCAAAATAGACAAAACAGAGCAAGAAAATTATCATCAAATTAATAAAACTGAATATTTCCTAACAATGTCCTGTAATTCCTAAATCAAGTTGAACTAAAGTTTGCTTAGCTTCCAAATTTTAGAAGAAAAAAAGAAAATAAATATTCGTTATCGGATCCCAGTACTCGATTAGTTTATTGGTATCAGATCGGATTGGCACAAAGGGGTGTAACACTGAAAAACAGGCATTTGGAACAAAATAACTGAAAAATACAGCCACTTTAATTCTAAAGTTGGTGATGCGATAGTCATCACATTACCATAACATCAACAAGGTCAAAACTTTGTAGGTGATGGCCCCAAGTCCTACATGAGCATGCATAAACATTTATAAAGTAGGGACGACTTCCTGGATTTTTCTTAAAGGCGCCACACAGTATAGTTAGTCAATATTGTTACAAATAGTTATTGCCTAATAATTTGTTCAGAGAATTCGGTAACTAACAATTAAAATTAATGTAAATCTTTTTCATTCCCTATTTAATTGATCATTAGTAATCGAGCCCGTTTGGCTTTCTGTCCTGTTTATTATTGACAATTTTGTCATCGCCAAATGCCGATCTCACTACTGACTAGTAGGGCCAAAGAGAAAACAGTGCAATCAAAATAAAAAAAAATATGCATGGTAAAGAAAATAACCTGTGGATAGGCTTAAAATGCGCGTGGGGGGGAGGGGGGGGTAGCTGCATTGGCACACCGTGTTTCATGATACCCACACTGTTGGTTTTCGAGCTTCAATTTCTGCGGTTTTTGTGTTACCTTAGTTGTACGAAACCTTCTCAGCAGTTCAACTGCAGTTATTTTGCAGTTTTCAAGTTAACTTGTTGAATTTCACATAAGCTGCAGTTTAAGTACAGTTTTTCTTAAGTTTTTTTGCGGTTACCATCGAATCTGCAGTTAAACTGCAGTTTAATTCCATTAAACATAAACTGCAGTTTAACTGCAGTTTTTTTAATGTTTTTTTTGCAGTTGCCATCGAAACTGCAGTTAAACTGCAGTTTCATTCCCTTTCTGCAGTTCATTTTCAGCAGGGTTAAGCATGTTCATTTCGGCCAATTAGAGGGCTAGCAAGAGCACTTTGAATTCGAAAATCACCACAAACTTTCGCTGGTACGCCATCACCTCTTCACCTTTAAATGGGTGTAGAACGGTTCTTACCAAAGTTAAACCGTTTTGGTTCGGATTGATGGAAAGAACACATTTCCACTTTTCAGAAAATGTAAGCATGTCCATTTCTGGCTATTTAGAGGATTCGAAAGAGCACAAAAATCACTAGAACAACCAAGTGAAAAATGGAGCTTTCACGCGATTTAAGGGTGATATTACGATTTTGTGGTTCAACAGTTGCTTTTACACCTATCCTGACCAGAATTGTGTGCTGAACGTTTTTGCTTCACATTATCTGTTTGATTTATTGGCGGTTAAAGGAAAACTAACCCTTCCATCTTAAATTTCACTATGGTTAGTTAGGTACGAAAAAAACAAGATGCAAGTTGCGCGAAGTTTCCAACATTCGTATTAATTAAGCAATAGTTAATTTAGAATTTAAGTTTGATGTTTCCATGGCGCAACACAGCGAACGCGATTTCCTCGCATGGTACTGACGTCGCACACACATCATCACCTTGGACCTTGGAGAAATGATGTCATCGTAGCATATTAGCGAGTGCGCGCCTACTCGTGCTCCTAACATGGCAGCTGCGAGACCGGACAGCTCTGACCATAACAGCGCGAACCAAAACTCAATCTTTGCGTGATTTATTAAATTAAAGTATTCAAGAAATTAGCTACCTTGAATATTACCGCTACAAAGCTTGTGAAAGTTTGTTCAGCTAGGCGGTATTCCACTCAAAGGAAAATGCTAGACAGATAAGCGATCGGACCGTGTCCACTTGTTGCTCATGGGGAGGGAGAAGCAGATTGGGAGGCGCGCGCTTCATTTGAAAGAATCTGTTCTTCGCTAGCAGTAAGGAATGTGAGAGCCGAGCGCGATCTTGCCTGAGCTTGTTGGGCGCATGCGCCAACAGGTGATGAAGTGTGACGTTACACGAACGAGACTTGGTTGTGTTGACCGCACGAACGAAGAATTCGTCACAGAAGATTTAGACACATTACTACGTAATAACTATAAAGCCTGAGTGGCCTGAGTGGTTTTCGTATCTCTCACATGTTTAAGTGTCTTAACGGTACTGAACAAATTTAAGATGGGAGGGTTTTCTTTACTTCAAGGAGTTACAGCCAAATAATCTTTTTTGGGATTAATTTCCGG
>JAHWFP010184096.1:45213-101728 GCA_023313725.1 Lithobius niger | reverse complement strand
CCCCCCCCCCCCCCCCCCCGAATTTTTACACTGGTATTGAAACCCATCCTAAGCCACCTCCACTGCCATGAAATAACCGCAAATGCGTTCCTCGACGATTGGCTCCTCAACATCAGCCCACAGCAGCTACTTCAAAACAGGACGTTCGCCATCAACCTTTTACACAAATTGGGTTTCGGCATTAACTGGAAGAAGTTAAGACTCCTCCCTTCTCAACTTTTCTCCTTCCTCAGAGTGGAATTCAACTTACAAGGAGCATCCGTAACCCCCTCAACGGAGAGGAAGATAGATCTCATTGCACACGGCCAATCCTTCTCCCAGCCCGCCAACCACTCGCTCACATCCCTAAACTCACTCGTAGGCTAAATGGACTCAATGGCCGACCTCTTATCTTATGGCAGATGGATGACTCGCCCCTTCCACGTCTTTTGGATAGACGTCTGGGAATCACTTCATCTGACAATCCAAAACCACCTAGCTCCCTGACGCGAACTTCCCATGGGACAGCCTGCATTGGTGGACAGACAGAACCAACTTTTCCAAGACGGTCCCTCTACACAAACCACCTCCGGACCTCTTCCTACTAACATACGCATCCCAAACGGGATGGGGAGCACACATCCAACGCCACTAAGTATCTGGAACTTAAGCCTCCCGGTACAACCGATCACATCAACGCCCTGGAAATGAAAGCAATTTACAATGCGCGTTCATTTTCGGCACCTTTTAGCAGACAAAAAAATCCAAGCCGACATACCACGGCAGTGGCCTACATACGGAAAGAAGGTGGAACCCGATCCCATCTCCTATACCTCATCACATCGGACATCTTCAACCTCGGTCAAAACCTAAACACAACTCTCCAAACACTACACATCACTCGCAATCGGAACATAGGGTGGCCACTATCAGACTCTTCAAAGAGGCAAGAATTTTTGATGAACTAAACCGGCAAAGCAATTCGAGACTTCACCAACAAACTTTACAACGGCCACTGGGAACGATGGTATCATTGGTGTAAGTGAAAGAAGATTAATCCAATCAACCCCCCCTATTCCGGAACTAATAGTCTTCTTCACCAACCTTTTCATAAAAGGATACAAAGGCTCCACCATACTAGTCTACCGTTCGGCACTCAATTCGCTCTTCAAAGTAGCAGGGAACAAACATCTCCTTAAAGACTTCCGTATTTCCACCCTGGTCAAATCCTTTAAAGTCGAACCTTCCATCCATCGGACTTTCCCTCAATGGAACCTCCCACTAAGGCTGGAGTCACTAACGAAGGCGCCACGTGAACCCATCCAAACCTGCCACATCAATCACCTCACAAGGAAAGCGGCATTCTGAACTTCGCTCGCCCCTAGTCTCCGGAGCAGTGAGATGCAAGCTCTCTCAAACGACCCCGCCTACTGCTTCTTCGACAACTGCAAATTCATTCATTTGGGGCCTCGTCCAGACTTTCGCACCAAGACACACAAACTGTCGGAACTCTAGAAGCCAATCATTACTCCAGCGCTTACAAACATTGGCGACGAACCTGAAAGAAATCTCTGTCCTGTTCAGGCACTAGGCTCTTATCTCAAGTGTACAGCTGACCCTGAATGCCAAACAGGACGACTCCAACTCTTCCTACCATTCTCCAAGGGCACAAACGTCACTTAGGCTGCCATAATAGCAAACTGGATCAAGAGGGTCATTCACAGTGCTTATGATGACAAGAACATCAGCTGCAATAACAACAGGTTCACTGTATATGAACTCGGGGCACTTTTAACTTCGTGGGCGTTCTACAATCAAATCTCCATCGCTGAAATCCTTCAAGCTGTATCATGGAGAAGTCAAAATGTGTTCACAACTCACTACTTCAGGGACATGACGAGACAGGGATATCGACTACATAGTTTGGGATCCATCGTAATGGCCAGACGTGTCGTCCAATACCCATAAGCACTTGATGAGAAACGAAGACCTCCAGAAGACAGAAGCTAGTCCTCCAGGCGAAGACCTAGAGAAGACGGAATCAAGTCATGATGGAGCCCGCCACCTGTATTGACGAGGTCTATTGTAAATGCAATTAAATTGACAAGTAGTAGAAATTTTCGCTCCGACGACTAGAAACCTAATTTTTCTGCGGTCAAAATTGGTTTCTATCGTCTTAACGACAATTTATACTACCTGTAAATACCCACCCTACCTTCCCTCTTAAGTCACCATCACGACATAACGAGAGGAAAAAAAGATGGCGGCCGCGCCCGGGCTGAACGCTTTTATAGGAGGGCTGCACATGACCCATGAGCAGTGGGGTTGCGCACTGGCTGTATCTAAGAGAGCAAAAAAACCTCAAGACACTAAAGAGCACTCAGGAACTGACCGCAATAAAATTTACAGGTAGTATACATTTTCGTTACGACAATAGAACCCATTTTTGACCCCGGAAGATTTCCGAAAATCTAGCTATTTTCACCCGGCTACAACTATAGACCGGCTATTAATTCGTGACCCAGCTACAATTAGAGACAGGCTCCAATTGAGAACTAGGCCACAAATACAGGATTTATGGAATTTGATCTGCAGGTTCATGCGAATGCCTGGAATTATCGTGAGTCAAAAGTTTTTTATGGCCATTTTGGGTCTGCTACAAAAATTCTCAACTTTACCAAATATTGATTGAATGATGTTCAAATATACCATTTTAACCAGCTCGAGTAGAGCTTTTCAGTGTTGCCTTTTCCAGCCTCAAGTTCTTATCTCTTGAGGAGTTGTCTGGCAAAAACTATAGAAGTACAGTAAATCGTGTATTAAACGCCCAGTTGGAGGTAAAGCCCACCCCCCTAAAATGATTTAAGGTCAAATCTTAAAATAATGGAGCTAACGCCCACCCCTTAAATCTTGGTTTTTCTGCTACAAAATTAACTTTAAAAAAACATCACAACTACATAATTTGTTTTTATTACAGTAGTGCTTTTAACAATAATTAGGGGTAGACCAGTGACTCGGCAACAACTGTGTTCTACATAATGCAAACCAAGTACCTTTAACAGTAACTTGGGATTGAGAAAATGACATGGATGACGTTATTTTCACAGTGAAGACCCGTAACCCAAAAGGTTTATTTCTTCTCTTCAACGTTGTTGTCCTTGAATTCAGCAGTTTTCTCACTTCCAACTTGAAAGTTACGTTTTAAAACTAGGCCAGGATTACAAACGATGTACAGTTGAATTGATCAGAATTGAGCTCTCAAAGCAAGTTCATCTTCCTAGTTCAGCAGTAAATAATGGATTAACGAAAACCGGTAAACGGCGAATACAGTGGTTTTGAAAAGTCTTAAGAAATGAAATCGCACTCGGTCGAACAGTGAACTGTGTTCTACCTGATGGTTTAAGTGTGATTTGATTTCTTAATATAAAATAATGGCTTAGTCAAATTGTAGCCCAAGTTTAAAATAAATATCAACATTGTGTGTTAGTAAATGGGAAAAAAATTAATTAATAATGTAAAATTAATGAAATAATATTCTCAAAATAAATTAAACCAAAGAGCTTGGCATAGTATTGCTCACCATGGATATTGGCAGGTTGCACAAGCAGACCAGATTCCGGCAAATGTAATTGATAATTGGGGGTAAAAAAAATTCTACAATATTTTCATTTTACAAAATTGTGAAGGCCAAATAAAACCCTTTTCAACAGATTTATTACTTAATAATAATAACGTAGTAATATTTAAACTTGACTTGGTGCACGTGCGCTAGTTCGGTGTGACTATTGATCTATATACGTTGTAACTTGCTTGCACTGCTTGCTTGCTTGAGCCCTGTTGCCAGCTGTGGCTTAACCAGCTGGTCAGTTCTGCTCTATGTTGATCCAGTCAACTTCATGAGGGGGACACACTGTTGCTGAAAATGGCGAATGGCAATTGACTCTAGTGCACGAAGATGGGGGTCATGCAGAGAATTATAGTTAAGAAGGATGGAAGTCTGGTCCCAAGCTATGATGTGCGTGGGTGTTTTTATGGTGGACTGCAAGCCGCTTCTAACATCTCCATTCAGGGGCACCGGGGCCCCCTCATACTTCAGTTCGAGTTGGGACTTAAGTTTTTTGGCCCGCCTCTCGAGTGTCCGATTTATCAGGACACCATGACACAAAGGGTTAAAATCTGGACAGTGCCCAGTATCACAAAAGTGTCTAGCAAGAGCATTGCTTTGCGTTTTAGCTTCAACATCATCAAAATGTTGGATTTGGTGAGCAAAAGTCGGGAGGTCTCCCCAAAGTAAATTTCCGTACAGTCTGTGCATGGGATGTCATAAAAAGAATGCCCTCATTTGGTTGTAGGTACATAAAATGTTTTCATTAATAGTTTCATTAAGGAGCGAGATGGAAGTCGTAGTTTTCTTTACTCCTTCGCCTACAACTCTTAGCGAACACTGAGCATAGGAGGGAAAGCGCTGGAATACAACAAATGAGAAACTCGCTCAAAAATTCCTTCCCAATAGTGGATTAATGTCCAAGCTAAATATTTGCAAACTTTTTTAGGACTAATGGAATTTGGATGGGATGGGCGGGGCTCGCTACATTGAACGAATATACTCATAAATGATTCGATCGACAAGCTGTGGGGATACCCATCTTCTATGTCAGAAATGCGGTTGATTTGTGCTGTCGTTTACGCAAATTTTGGGTACAATGGCCCAAGCTTCTGAGAGGAAGCTGCCCTTGTGGTTTAGATTAGATAAGGGGGTTTGAATAATATCTCTGTAATGTGTGGTGCAGTGGCAACCCGGACCACTGCACTGTGACTGAGGTTGGCGCTAATGACCAAGCTGTCGACGCGCCATTAAGCCTCATCTCCCCCCCCCCCCTTGTGGTTTGGGTAGGTTTAACAAAATGTCTGGTGGTTAACTTGCCAGTAGATCCTCTAAAGATGACAAGATCAAAGAAAGAGAGCCAACCATCAATTGGGGAGGGGGGGGGGTGTTGGTCTCCTTGAAGGGAGGAAGATCGGGATTCAGCCTCGGAACTGAATTTCAGGCTGCAATGAAATTCATTGAGGGCAGCAAGAATGGTGTCAACAAAGGCGTAGGACTCGAAGGCCAAAAAAATCGTCAATGTATCTGTTCCAATAGAGGATCTTGGTTTAACAGTTTCAGTTGATTTGTTCGAGAGTGTTCACATCGCACAAATAAGTGCTGTTAGAGGAGTCTGCTAGGAATCTTATTAATTTGGGGAAAAAAGCGTTGTCGAAACCAAAGGGCATGGTGCGGAAAATTTTGATGATGCTAACAACTTTTAATCAACAGTTAATCCTTCTAATCCACCGTTAAAGAGAGAGATAGGAAAAAAAGTCTGGACATCGAAAGACGCCAAGACCTTCCGGAATGGAAATCTGCCCAGTAACAGTTTTCACTACTAGAACATTTTTTTGTTGTGTATGAACACTTTGTTTTCTTCAGATAGGTGTAATGATGGCTGCAAGTCCACTAATGACACTGTTCAGAGCAACCGTGATGAGACGAAGAGGGTGACGAAAAGTTGTCAGCATTATCAAAACAATTTTCCCGCACCATGTACTTTGGTTTTGACCATGCTTTCTTTGCCCAAATTAATGGAGTCCCAGCTGGCTCCTCTGTCGACACCTTTTTGTGCGATGTTATTCTTAACACACTCGATAACAAATCAACCAAAATTTTCAAGGCCAGGTCTTCTATTGGAGCAGATATATTGATGATTTTTATCTTGCATTCTTTGAGTTCCGCGCCTTTGTTGATACCGTTCTTGCTGCCCTCGAATGAATTTCATTCCAGACTGAAATTCAGTTCTGGGGTTGAATCCAAACCCTTGCAGCCCAATCTTCCTCCACTCAAAAACACCTGCACTGCCTCCCGGACCCCCATTGACGTTCTGTTCCCTTTCCTTGATCTTGTCATCTTCAGGTAATCTACTGGCAAGCTAACATCAAACTTGGTGTCAGGGTAGGTCTCGTCCCCACGCGCATTTTAATCCCAACCATGCGCACTGTAATGTTGAATTAGCGTTATTTTTTTTAAATGTATTCGTGTATTAAATTTGTTAAAATGTTATTGGTTACGACACTGGTTTTGATGCTAGTTTCGGTTTGGCAACGGCGCTAGTTTCGTTTTGGCTGTGGCGCTCCTTGACTTTCGGTTTTTGCCGTGTAGTGGCGCTGGTATCGTCGCTGACGTTTCAATGGCGAAGTTTACAAAATGTGTGCGTTGGGTAAAAAACGTTCTTTTGGCGAGCATGCAGAAACGCAATGAAGCAAGTTTTTGTCGTCTGTTGCAAATTCGGCAAGTGGCCATTCCCAATTTCTATAGAGTCCGTCCTGTTCATTTGCAAAAGTCATCCCGTGCCAGGTTGAAAAATTAAGCATTTTTGATCATTTCTAGGAATTAACCTTCCTTGTGGGGTAAGAATAAAGCGTATTTATTTGTTGTTAGGGATCGGCCGATATGACTTTTTACCGATACGATACGATACCGATGAAAGGTAAACCGATCCGATACGATACCGATACAGATGTCGATACCGATAATAATAACAAATCAAGACTAAAAGTTTATATTTTGTACAAAAAAAGCAACTTCGGTTTCTGGTTTTGCTTGGGTTTCAACTTGAGATTATCCAAAAAGTTCTGTGCAGCAATAACAGCATTTTTACTCTTATTCTTACTTATGGCTTCAGTACATTCATTTTCTTAGTTAGATTTCAGTTGGTTGTTGTAAAACTTACAGCGGCAGAACCAACAAGTGCCACATTTTCATTCCAAACTGAGCAAATGGCTTTGCTTTTGCTGCACTTGGTGTCAGTTTTGCAGGGAAGACGGTTGCATTTCTTGGCATAACAAATATCTGTATCGGAAGCCTTATAGTGGTCCGATACCGATATGGCAAAAAGACCGATAAATACAGATAATACCGGGACCGATATCAATATCAATATCGGACTATCCCTATTTGTTGTATCATATTTATAGCTTATAGGCGAAATTATTTTTCAAAGGCCTATCGTCATTGTGAATAGCCAACAGAATTTATCTCATTGAATTAAATTTAAAGCTTTTGATATCTTTTGTTGTAGCCTATTAGGGGCAAACATAACGTAACTAACATGTTAGGAATTTTTGAATTAAATGTTTATTTATCATTACCATTATTTGCTTGTGGAAATGAATTCTTGGTCTCGACAAAACAAGATTGAACCCGGGTAACTTTTGCGATAACATCGAATTCGAACTTAACGAAGTGAAAATACGGTGTTACAGCACCTTGTGTGCGGAACTATTAAAGAAAAAAAAAACCACGCGTGGCCTCCTAGCCACCAGGCATTTTGTTAATCCTACCGAACCCACAAGGGAAAATAGCTTCCACTCGGCCCACCCACGTAGCACTACGCTTGGCCTCCTTAAGGGAACTAAGCCTGGGCCATTGTACCTATAATTTCATCATGAGACAGCAGATAAACCACATTTCTGACTACATAAAAGACCGTGTACCCCCACAGCTTGTCAATTGAATCATTTCGACCGTATTGTTCAATATAGCGAGCCCCGCCGAGTTCTTCAAATTCCATTAGTCCTAAAGTTCAAAAAATTTTAGGTTGGACATTAATCCCCTATTGGTAAGGAATTTTTGAGCGAGCTTCTCATTTGCTGCATTCCAATGGAATTTGAGTGCTTGCCTATCCTACGCTCACTGTTCGCTAATTTGTTGGTGTATGCGAGTGGTGTAAATTGGACAGTGCTAATCCTCCTCCTGCTCTGCCTAGATTCTCTTTTTCTGTTGAACCAAATATAAATGTAGACATTCCAAGCACTAAAACAAACCCTTATTGCCGTCTCACTCTTTTTTGATAGTTTTGGAAACTAATCGCTGTGCAAAACAAGAGGTATCACACACCATTCTGAAATGATTTTCATGTTCACAGAAAGGATATTCGACATCGATTGATGAAATAATGGTCTTTCTAACACTTACATTACTAATGGGTATTATAAATAAACCCCTTGTAAGTTGGTTTTGGTCAATGAAATATTAGTTTCTAGTATTAGTGTCCCGTCACGTCAAGCTAGTCAATCCGTCACCCGGAGTGAAGTCCACCGTCTCATTGAGCGTGCCCGGCACGACTTTGGTCTCCGACTGCTCGCAGCTGATCCTCCTCCCTCGACCTCTCGTTCAACGAATGGATTGCAACGACATCTAGTGACAATAAGTCACAAACGCTCCGCTTCGTCCTCTCGTCACAAATGAAAGAGGCGCTGTGTTTCGTGTAAGTCTACTGCCGACGATCTTCCTTGCTCTTGTGCTCCTGCTAACGTCCATTCGTCTCATCTCCCCACAAACCAACAGGATGATAACAACTATTTGGATTCTGCGTCCGTTCTACAACTACATCAATTGGCTGCTTTCGTCCCAACTGTCCCCGCAGCCACTGGCAAGCAACTGGATCTGCGTATTCAATTTTCCGATAACCCCGTCGCCGATGATTCATCAACCATCCCATTAACCTCTGAAAACATTGAGGAAACTACCAAACTCTGTAAATTGTCTTTCTTCGCACGCTCCTGTAATAAACCGAAGTCTACGACATGTTTTGGATTTGGTCTACGTCATCGCGATGCCAAACCACCTTCTCTTCTCGGCCAATCTATGACGCTTTTGACCTGTCTTCTCCGCAACGGTGGCGGAGTCACTAGAACTTGACAAAGATCCACCTTCATCCAAAGCTGGAATGGAGTCGGGATTCTTCAAAGCTTACGGCGATGATGCAACAAACGCCAAGAATTTCAATACCTACACCCAATCTGAAATTTTGACCGCCGATGAAATCCCAACGCACATGCTTTTCGACAATGATACATGCCTCCTCCTTGGCCTACGTGACGCTTCCCAGGCCGACGTACTGAACACCGCTGTTAATGTTTTACGGGTATATGAAAACTTTTATCTAATCCAACGCCTGACCAAGTAAAATTATCCACGTTCAGCTCCCAATTATTTCAGAAGGCATGCTATACTTATCATTCGCTCAGTTGGCTAGTACGACACTTTTCAACAACGCTCTCTTGCTCTAAGACATTACTCTCAACACAGCCCCCAATCTGAACGACTCGACAAAATTTCAACTTCGAAACCTGCCAATCCATGAGACGGATACACTCTTTCGTGGATTAATCCCAAGCCTGTCGCCACATTTGGACGTGTCGAGGAAACCAAAGCTGTAAACCCCTGAAACCCGCTTTCAAGCAAAATAAGCCTTATTTGAATCAAGGCAACGGCGACAAGTAGCCAAGACCTGTTCCGCCGTATGACAATGACAATCGTGGTAATGAAAGCAACAACCAGCCCTTTCGTCCAAAGCAGTCCTTTTGTCCAAACCAGCCACCCCTCATCTCATCCATTCAATAAGACGAAAGGTCAGTCCGGAAGAAGCACCACTCCCGACAGACGAAGCCACTACTTTTCCCCAGGAGGGATGAGTTCTTCGCGAAAGGATCAATGACGCCATACACTCTTCCATGTTTCCAGTAGATGCTCGCCTACTTCACTTGTTGCCAGTTTGGAAGGACCTGACATCCAATCAGCAGATTCTCTCCATAATTCAAGATGGATTTTGTTCAGGTTTTACAACCAATCCACCTCTGTCTCAACCCCCCCCCCCTGGGAATTTGTACCACATCCTTGTCCAAAATTAACACCAAAAATTCAAGACGTCTTGAAGAAAAACGCAATTCAAGAATGCCATCACCCAGGTCTAGTTTTTTACAGCTCCATCTTCCTCCATGTTCCCAACGACCATTTCAAAATGGAAACACTGGACTCAATTCGTCAGTCACTAAAAAAAAAGACAATTGGACGATCTCCATAGACCGGGAAGATGCCTACCTCCATGTACCCTTACATTCGTCCGTCCTCCATCTCCTTCATTTCATGTAAACAGCAAGGTCTCTGAATTTCAATGCCTACCATTCGGCCTGAATGCAGCACCCCGAATTTTCACCTTTATTTTCAAACCAATTCTGGCAAAATTGCATCAACACCAAATGCTGTAAATCGCCTATTAAACACCCATGGGGCGCTACAATTAATAAAACGAAAAGATTTCTGACCTGAACGTATGTTTTTGGGTGGTCGTTTAGGCCAAAATCCATCGTGGAAAAGTTGATTATTTACGTGCGTGATCTGGGTTCAATCTAGCATTAACACATTGGTTTTATTCTCATTTATTCACAAATTTAATGTATTAGATCGTCCTCCTTCCAATATCTAACCTAATTCAAAGTTAAAATTAATTTCTAACCTTCACCACGCTTCACGAGAGCATTTTTCGTCGCGGAAAAGTCGGCAGTATTAGGCTTATGCGATCGATCATTGATGTGCGTAATATGGATTGTCTAGTGAAAACGCTTTACCTTTTTCCCATTTATTCTCAAATTTAGTTTATTAGATCGTCCTCCTTCTAATATCTAACATAATTCAAAGTTAAAACTAATTTTTAACCATCACAAACCTTCAAAACCGACATGCAATTCACCACTGGAAAACTCGTGCGTTGACATTTATCACCATAGTTATATATTGTCGTCCAAGACGGAAGTTCCGGCGAAATGGATGCATAGGTCTGAACCCGTGGAGCCCCAGTAGTGGACGCGTCCAGAATGTGTAAGCGCTTGAAACATCAGGTCCACTGCGTCCGTTATGACGTCGGTTGGCGTTTTCCGGTCGTGAATCGCGTGTCTGTTTTGAAGGTTTGTGATGGTTAAAAATTAGTTTTAACTTTGAATCATGTTAGATTTGGAAGGACGATCTAATAAACTAAATTTGAGAATAAAGGAGAAAAAGGTATAGCGTTTTCACTAGACTGAAAACCATATTACGCACATCAATGATCGATCGCGTAGGCCTAATATTGCCGACTTTTCCGTGATTACAAATGCTCCCGTGAATCGTGTTGAATTAAATGTTGATTTCGTTAAATTTATGAATCTGTTCGTTAATTTTACTGCAGAACAACCAAGATTTAAAGGGATAATACGTTGATTTCTTTAAACGTTTAAAGCTTTTAGTCAGTTTCACAATTGACTAAAAAAAATCCGATTGGTGAGGGGTGGGAGGGTTAATAAAGTTACTACGCGATTTCTGACATTAAGGTATTTTTGGGGGGTGGACGTTAGCAAAGCCAGGGTGTTAATTAGGCGATTTACGGTAGAAGCAAGCGCTTACTTGGACGATTGGCTATTGAACAACCAGGACCCACATCAACTAATCTCCAATCGAGACCAAACAATCAGTCTTCTAAACAGCCTGGGATTCGCAGTAAATCTACCAAAATCTCGTCTAATTCTGGCCCAAAGCTTCATCTGTCTAAGAGTTTGGTTCAGCCCGAAATATTCAAGTGATGCCTTCACCAGACAGGATAGAAGACTTCTCTCAACATGCTCGTAAATTTCGGCATCAAACTTCCTACTCTCTCAGGGAATTAAACTCCCTAATCGGCAAAACTCCATGGCAAATCTTGTCCCTTATGAAATATGAATGATGAGACTGTTTCACCACTATCGCTTCGACAAATGGGGAACCCTGTCGCACCAGGACAAAATGTCACCAACACGCTCCGATTTCCCAATGGAAACCCTTCTTTGGTGGTCAGACATTCAATCGGTTCCACTCCATGAACCAATAACGAACCGATGCCTTCCTGGAAGGTTGGGGAGCTCACATAGCCCATCACGAAACTGCATTCTGGGACTGAAAGCAGTATTCAGGACCGTTCTTCACTTCCAACACCTAATCAATGGGAAAGAAGGTCCACAATATCTGGAAAGAGGGAGGAACGAGGTCTCGCAAACTTCATGATGTAATCTCTGCAATTTTCAACCTCTGCATAAAACTCAACACGACTATCCTGCCACTTCACACCCCAGGCAACAGAAATATAATTGCAGACAATCTTTCTTGCCAAAAGCTTCTAACAGGAGAATGAGCCCTCAAGAAATCCAACTGTGACTATCTCTTCAACATTTGAGGCACCCCAATGATAGACCTATTCGCCACAAGGCTCAATGCCAGACTTCCCCATTTCATCAGTTCAGTCCCAGACGACCAAGCCACGGCAGCAGATGCTCTGACGTTACCTTGGAGAAACCTCTACGCTTACTTGTTTCCACCATTCAAACTGCTTCCACAGGTCCTGAAAATATATCCCAGTCTTGAGGTCTATTCCTTCTGATCGCCCCAAACTGGCCTTCAGCAGCATGGTTCCCACAACTCCTAAGACTCCTAGTCGACACTCCAAGAAGCCTTCCCCAGCAACTGGATCTTCAGTCACAACAGAGAGGAACCAAGTTCCACCCAAACACCAGCGCACTGCAACTTCAAGGATGACTATCGCCAAACTCTTCAAAAAGTCAGGAATTCATGAAGAGCAAGCAATTCGTATCGCCAGCAAGGCTATTTGAAGCTCCAGACAAAATTTATGACAGTCACTGGTTCGATTCGAATTGTGACGGTTTTCTCCTACGATCATGTAGCAAACTTTTTTCACAGCTTCTGATGAAGAAAGGTTAATTTCTTCCAAAATTCAAGAGACTAGTTATTGTTGAGTCTTAATGGTGGTATTTGTGTACAAAATAAGTTCTAAAATGTGCGATTTTGGCTACTGTAGTAGCCGATTACCGGCATTCAGTAATGGAGTACTGTGCTCTATATTTCTAAGGGAAACTGACTCGGCTTAGAATGAAGGCCGAACGTCCGATTGTTTATAGCCCTCGAATGGGGTGGCCGAACATCTTAATCACCCTATCTTGGACACGATATGTACAATGTTGATCTCTGCACACATCTTGGCAGAATGGTGTGCCGAGATGATGTACGCTGCTGTGTACGTTAAGAACCGAGTTGCCCATGCTCTAATACGTGATGAAATTCCGAATGCCTTATATTTCAATCGACAACCAAGCGTAGGACATCTGAGAAGAATAGGATGTCTGTGCTTTGTACATGATGACCGCAGGAGCCATAGTAAGCTACAACCCAGAACAAAACTAGGCTTTAGTCGGCTTTGCTATCGACAGGAAAGGATACCGAGTGTGGTGTCTACATAGAATTTTTAGTAGAAGAAACGCCAGACGTGGTAAGCAGAGAAGATGTTGCAGATGCACCATATGACAAGGGTGAAACTAATATGGTTTCAGCAAGCGAAATAGCAGAAACTTCTGCTTGTTTACGGCTCCATTCTACTGAATGGTTGACACCCAGGCCGAGGACATTTTTTACCAATTGATCATTTAATATCAATTACCTCAATTGTGGTTGAGAGCTAATTGATATTAAATGCACCATATGACGTTGTAGAGACTGATGACACAGAAGGGTGTGCCACCAACCAAGATGTATTCCCACACCGAGGACATTGGAACATGCAACACCTTCCGCGAGCACCCCGGATCCAGATGATCTCGCAACCGCTCACCACCCATCTGATCCTATCAGTGGATGGCAGCATGAAGTGGTTATCCGGAAAAAAGGGCTAGAAAACGGTAAAGCAGACATTGTATTACTGATACAATGGTGGACTACGCCAAGTCACTCATTATTGCATTCAGTACCAATTGCCTTTTAGCCTATCAGCTTGCGGAACCTCCAGCAAACTACTAGTGATCCTGTCCGAAAAGGCTCACCGCCACCGGAGATGGAGGACAGTCAAGAACAGGAAGTTTACCATGAGGCATGGCTTAACAGCCCACTGTATCAGAGGCCAAATCATGGTGCAGAAAAACCTGGAGGATCCCAGTAAAAACGCCCTGTTGAAGATCGATAGATAAATCAAGATGGTGATGAAGATTCGTTCAAGAATTTACTGAACTCGGAAGCCCTATGTGCTGGTATATCCATCTAGTCCAGTTGCCAAAAGCTGATTTTTGGCCTAACCTAAAAAAAACTGTCTGCACAAAATGTTTTTGCGCAGAGATGTTCTACAATATGTCCCTTCTCCAAAACATAATGATGCCACCTTGGCACCCTTGGGGAATTCAAGATGGCGCGCAAAATGGCGACAACAAAACGGTTATTTGCTTCTAGCGCCTAAACCGTTCATCCGATTGAAAATTAACCGGTACCAATTATGTTAAGAAAAGAATGTTATGTTATGTTCAAAAAAGATTCTTTTTCATATTTTTGGTAAAATTAATCTTTCTTGCCGAATTTAAATAAAGATAAGATGAAGATAAAGAAGAAGACGGCGTCGAGCATTGCCAGCCACACACACTTGCCCTGGCACCCTCTCGCCAAATAAGAACCCAAAGGGATTAGCCCCTCCACGCATCAAGGCGTGCCTTAAAGCAAGACAGGTTGGATGCAGAAACAACATGGACAGACAGAAAAAACATGTCTAATATTGAGCCGGGATAATTTTCCCCTCAGTTTGAAATGATGTCTACGAGTACTGTTAGGTCAAAGAAGAAAAAAATTGGAATAATCAATATTGAGAAGACCATGAAGAAGCTGGCAGGTGAGAATAGCGTCTCCTCTATCAAATCTTTCTTGTATAGAAGGCAGATGGAGGCGCTGAAGTCTATCGGAGTAAGTGAGTTTACATACAGCTGGACACCATTTGGTGTGTCTACGTTGGCACTTTTCCAAGTGTGTCAAGGTGAGAGGAATAGCAAGGGCGGCAAACTTGTGAACGGTAGTCAAGTATAGGGCATATGAAAGTTTTAAAAAGCATAGCAAAGAGATAGGAATCGAGGTATAAGAATATTTTTAAGACGTAGTGAGCTTTGCGGAAGGCTTTGCGAATGACATTATCAATATGTTTATCAAATTTAAGTTTATCGTCAACTATAACACCAAGATCTCGGTGATAAGTAACTTGCTCTAGCTGCTGACCAGAGAGAAAATACTTGTTGCGGTTGTTGTTATAGCCGAAGTGGAGAACTTTGCACTTCCCAGGATTCAAAGAAAGTTGGTTAAGTTTAGCCCAGTTATACGCAAAGTTGAGACTGAGTTGAAGAAAGTGATCATTGGCATGTCCAAGCAGCTTGAAGTCATTTGCATAGCTTATGTTCCAAACTTGCAGTTTGGCAGACAGGTCAGACATGAAAATATTAAAGAGAAGGGGTCCGAGAACCGACCCTTAAGGAATTCCGGAGGTGACAGAGAGCCAAGGTGCAGAAGCTCCTCTAAGTTGTACACGTTGGTTCCTTGAAGATAAGTATGACTGTATCCAGGAAACCGTTGAGTTCCTAAACCCAAAGGCAAGCAGCTTACTGACCGACAGAGTCAAAGGCTTTGCTGAAATCTAAGAAAATAATGTCGCAGGCGATACCCTTATCGACAAGATTAGAGACTTGATGGTAGGTACAAAGTAAGTTTGTGCGGCATGAGCGCCCAGAAATAAAGCCATGTTGAGAAGAATGAAGAATTTGAAGCTCAAGGCATTCATCAGTCATAATCCTGTGAATAAAACCCTCCAGGATTTTAGAGGCAATAAAAAGAAGGCTTATTGGGCGGTAATGTTAAGAACCTTCTTTTGGTATTGGAGTTACGTTATCCATCTTCCCCTCAGAAGGGAAACAGCACGTGTTAATAGAAGTAGAGAAGATATGAAAAAAAGGGTCAGCTAAGGAGTCAGCACAGTTCTTAAGAAAAAATGCGGGAAGCTCATCAGGCCCAGAAGAAGTATCTTCCTTAATTTTACGGAAAGAATCAGCAACGTCTTGTTTAGAGAAGTGAAAAGTGCCAACAGTAGGCTGAATACGAGCGTGGGGTCTTGATGAAAGGAAGGAAGCGGCAAAGTGATTGAGTTTTTCAGCAATAGCACTGTCGTCGGTAATGGTACTGCCATCGTCACACCTAAGACAGGTGGCAGGCTGTGTTTTCTTGTCCCTATTAAGATAAGAAAAAATAATTTTTGGTTTATGTTTAGCATTAAGAATAATATTCCTTTCATAGGAAAGTTTTGCCTGTCTGATTCCGGTAACTGAATCATTCCTTGCCTTCTTGTAATGGGCGAAGTTAGCCGGGGTAGGGTTAGTAGTGAACAGACGATAAGTTTTCTTTTTGTTGATGAGTGACCTGATTTCAGGGCTACACCAGAGGGGGCAAGCAGAAGCTTGAGTGGTAGAGACTGGGATAAAATTTTGAATAATGTCTCGCAAAAAACTATTAAGAATATCAAGCTGATAATTAACGTCCAGCCCGGAAAGCTCCTCAGACCAGTTGATAGATGAGATATCATTGATATACATAGTCAGCAATTTTGAAATTTCGCTTTGTAATCTTACTAGTTTTAGCAGAAAATGTAATGTCAATAGAAAAAGTGAAGCATTTATCCGTTCTAATTCGGATAAATAGACATGATTAAGCTTATATGAAAGATGAAGATGTATATTTTGCAACAACGGTAATTAAAGCGATTTGTATGAATTAGGAGCTAAGCTACTGCAGTTTACAAACGTAGCACTGTGCTTTTCGCTCTATTTTACCGCATGTTCCATCTTTAAACTGCTGCACCACCTGTTCTAATTCAGATAAATGGACGTGATTAGGCTTAGATGAAAGATGAAGATGTATATTTTCCAACATAGGTAATTAAAACAATTTATATTAATTAGGAGCTAAGCTACGGCAGTTTATCTACAGTGTAACGCTGTCATTTTGCGCTGTTTTACCACAAGTTCCATCTTTAAACTGCTGTAGCTTAACTTCTAATTAATATAAATCGTTTTACTTGCCCTTGTTAGAAAATATACATCATCTTTCATCTAAGCCTAATCGCGTCTGTCCAAATTAGAACGGGTACTGCAGCTGTTTAAAGTCAGGAATTGTGTATGTAGCATGTGTTAACGGCCTAAAATAACTTAAATAACGAATTTCGGCAAGAAGGATTAATTTTACCAAAAATATGAATAGAACCTTTTTTGAAGGAAATTTTATTCTGAACATAATTGGTAACCGGCTAATTTTCAATCGGATGAACGGTTTAGACGCTAGAAGCAAAAAATCGTTTTTCGTCGCCATTTTTTGACGCCATCTTGAATTCCCAAGGATGCCAAGGAGGCATCATTAGGTTTTGGAGTAGGGACATATTGTAGAACATCGCTGCACAAAAACATTTTGTGCAGACTATTCTTTTGGATTTTTGTGCCGGCTGCAGGACTAATCCCATCCAACTTTGATAAAACGCTGTTCACAACAATCTGACGAATAGAGGAAGGCAATGGATGAGGAAATGTCTACCCTACAACAACGACAAGTTTATACATTCACTAAAAAGATCCCTGAGACAAAGACCATAGGCTCACGATGGGTATACACTGTCAAACAAGACTCTTAAACCTGTCAAGTTTTGAACAACAGTAGTCAACTAAGGCAATAAATAAAGGAAGGGTCATGACTATTTTGAGACTTATTCACCCGTCATTGCCTTCACCCTGGTGCGAAACTTCTTTGTGTTGTTAGCCATTAGCTACCGATGTGTTACATATGTCACCTGGATGTAAAATGTGCATACTTGTGCGGCAAACTTCAGGAAGAAGTAGTCTTGCGACCAGCTCCTGGAGACCGACAAGACAGAATTTAATAAAATGCAAGCGACCAATTGCATATACACCTATAAGCACAAAGCCATTGTTATAGTATATTTAGATGATCTTGCAATCTTTGCCAAGGACCATCGCAGCAAGAATGAAATAATCAACATTTGGAAAATATGATGTCAGAACCTAGGAGACCTCGGAAGGTTTCTAGGAGTCTAAAAGAATCAAGATTTCTAGGAGTTTAAACAAATCGACGGTTACCGGACATTTTACCAAAGAAGAATGACTAGTATCGCTATAAGACTATAGATGGGTAATCTGAAACCAGTTCACGTACCAATGGAAGCAAGAGTCCTGATAACTGCTCAAAAAGCTCATGGTTCACACTGATCACGGATCACTGATTGGGGTACTGATGTTTGTCGCATCGCGAACACGCCTGGATATTTTGTACTCGGTCAATAGCCTTAGCACTGCATAATGCCTACCCTGTACAAGACCATTGAAGAAGTCTCCAACGATTCTTCTGTATGCATCGACAATTAACTCAAGGTGCCCATACTCAGTTTTTACATGGACAGCTTGTGAGCTTCCAGCGTTGATGACCGGAAATCCTTGTCAGGGAATGTGTGATTATTGTTCGGAATCCCCATATCTTGGACAGCTCATAAACAGATGCATAGCCCTTTCAACCTTGGAAGCGGAATTCATTGGAATTGCGACGGCGACGTGTGAAGTAATTTGGCTACTGGTAATTCAACAAGAGGTAGCATGGATCCCGGTGCATATGTCAATAAATATATGTTGCGATAACCAAGCCGCAATTGCATTCGCAAAAGACAATCGTGAACACATGCAAACCGAACATGTTGACATTCGCTATAAATTCATGCGCAATGCCCCAAACCATAATTCATGTGTGCTTGAATACATATCAACCCAGAATAACAT
The DNA here is from genome assembly GCA_023313725.1 of Lithobius niger. Lineage (NCBI taxonomy): Eukaryota > Metazoa > Arthropoda > Chilopoda > Lithobiomorpha > Lithobiidae > Lithobius > Lithobius niger. The sequence goes on along the minus strand of JAHWFP010184096.1, from coordinate 83,227 downwards.
TGCCGTCATCTTTACCAAGCTCCTAGCTAGAATGCCGTTCAAAAGATGCCGACAAGCCATCTGTCGATAAGAAGAGGTAGTGTTTTTTTTCAAAATGTGCACGACATGTCGGAGTCTCGTCGTCCTCCCAACTGCCTGGAAAGAGGTGGTTTGTACATAAAATAGCTTGTGGTTCCAGCCAGCCGAAAGTCCGGCGCGCCTGGCTGCCAGCGGCCGTGCGAAACGAACACGCACGTTGTTGGGGCCGTTGACCTTGTGGCGGCGACTCCCCGAGACGTTCTTCTCTGCAGGGATTGCAAATGAACGAGAATGCCGGTGCGTCTTGCTGTACCCTTTTAAAACTTGCAAGCTGCAGGTTTGGAAGCCCTAAACGAGTTGGGAAGGACTGTAATAGTGTCGTAAGGATAACGAACAATTTAAGTTTAGAACCCATAACTTGAAAATACAAGTAAGACTGTTCAATTTATGTACGAGTACTTGCAACGAACTGTTCACCAAAGAAATAAATTGGTGTACGGGAAATTTATATTAGTTGGGTCTTGAGCTTTTTTGTTCCAGTTTGCATAAACATTTGCTCTGCATGTTTGACGAATTCTAAAAATTTAACACCATGGACGCTAGAACCCTCAACCAGGTTGTAAACAGGCTATGCTTGATTTAAAAGTAACGCTTGAAAAGCCATTATGAATAAGTCCGAAAGTAGTTTGAGTTAGACCGCAACTAACGACGTCTACCAGCACCTCGGGAGTAGCCGCCGTTACAGTCCGTTCCAGGACCACCTTCATATATACGACATGTCAGTAAAAGCCCCTAGCTGGGAGATTTTTTAGGGGTTATCATCAACCAACCCGACAGTCTCTCCAGTCCTACAAAAGACCCGGGAATTCTACAGAGAACTGGGCCTTGATAGACCATCTCTTCTGTTCGTCTTTATTATGCGGCCATTACTTTTCTTCAACCTGGGAGTCCCCGATCCCCTCGGGTCCCTCTTGGACAGTGAGTCCATCTGCTACCACAGGTCTCTGCCCTCACCCCTTCGACTAAGCCAGGGTTGGGCCCCTTTTTTAGTTCAATTACAACTTTTACTGTCCCGCGGATGACCCTGGGACTTCGGATGGAACACCCCTTCAGTTCAGACTTACAGCAACGAACACCAGAAAATGACTGCCTTTGCCACTGCTTCATCAAGCAGACGACCACATTATTTTGGTCACATCCGAAATCCACTATGCACAACGAAATTTCATCTGTCTCTTTCATCTCAGTCCAGCGGCACTGGTCATGCTGCCTTCTTATTCTCGGGTCACGACCGCGACCAGGCCAAACACAAAATGGGACAGGAGTCTCTAGGCACCTGCACGATCACGACAATCCTTCGTTCCTACTCTTGTGTCGACCCCACGTTCGCTTCGACCCTTTATAAATTGAGAAGCACAGGCTACCACCTACTGCGGCCTCTGACAGTGCCTTTTCGCACCAAACTCCGATCCCTTGGGACTTGGGCCTATCGCACCCTAGTCCCCTTCTGCGTCTTCACCAGTCTCACTGCTTCCCATTATTCTATTCAAAAAGTCATGATCGTCACATTTTACGGCTAGCTCTCTTCTGGGCCTTTTACGTTTGGGCCAGCCATCGATGGCCATACACAACCATCTTGGACCATCCAGCCCAGGTCGCAAATCGGCAAGGCGCTTTTTTTTTCTCTTGCGTACAACAAACCTATCTTTTGTTCCCGCCATTAGCGCCCACACACCATTCGGACTATCAGGCCCATCAGGTTACTTACCATACGGCCGATCTCTCCTCCTGGACAGGCTATGTCTGACTTAAGGAAATGGTTGGTACTGAAGTAGTGGTCGTAATAACCGGTTATTTCATCAAACGTTTGACCTATTTTTGAAACGTTCGGTTACCGTGTAACCGAGTATTAACAATGTTCACAAAACAATTGTTAAAAAAAATGTTTAGTAAAAACGTAGACCATTGTTTATTGGCATTATTCAGTAACAGTTTAGTATTAAATGCAGACCATTGTTTAATCTATCGTAGGTTTAAATGGTACGTGCTGGATCCACATTTTTTTGATTAAAGACGGATCTGATAGTCAATTATTCATCGGCTGGCGGTGTAGGGTGTTTTCCACCAAGACGATTTTTCATGGATCCAGTTGATGCATATTTTAAAACTGTTCTGCAGAATTCATATTTAACTGTCTCAGTAGAAGCTTTCTTAAGGTGGCATTGTAGGAAAAATATTACCTGACTTGGCGCACGTGGTAAAAAAAAAGACGTAGCTATGACGATTGACGATCCAATTGTAATCGTGATTGACAGCTCAGTTAAGTGCATGTGTGCGAAATACTCCGGGTTGCTTGAACGAGTCTACTTTAGGAGTTTGGCCGTTGGTGATGGGGGAGGGAGGGAGGAAAGTAGTGAAAGTCAAGTTTAAACTAAGTCGCGCTGCATGTCCATCGATGCTATTTTGGTAGATTACGTTTACACGAACACAGAAATTATAATCCGTTTAACCGAACTTGCCACGGTTATCGGTTACACATTTAACCGTTGCAACCACTATACTGAAGCCCACGTCTGGGTTCCTCTGCCAGTGGGTTCTTGTGATCCACATTTCCTACCAGGGCCGTCCTCCCGCCTTCGTCTCCAATACAGGACAACGACTACGAGCCAGAAAACTACTAGAGAAAGAAGACGACGGCCACATGGATTTAGGACCTTTGCCACACCCATTAGGTGATCTGAGCTGTCAGCCTTAGTTATAGCTATTTTACCTTAGCCCCTGAAGCATTAGGCAGCCATAGCCAGAGCCTATAGACTACACAAAGACCGACCGAACGGACACTGCGAAATTGCGCGTATCAGTCAACCAACATCTGAGCCTGAGACCGGACGAAGATTGAAGACCGAGACACAAGACCATGGTGAGCCATTTTTTGTGGCGCCACTCACCCCCTTTGGTTTCCTGCCTACACAGCAGTCGCTTCACATCACGGTCGCACATGCGGCCCATATGGCCGAATGAACACCTCGGTCGCCGTTCGGTTCACCTGGTCCTTGCACAACTTAAGGTTCATTGAGTCCGTTGATTCTGGAGCAGCCAGCTCGTAGTACGGGTATCTATTACCATGGTCTCCCGCCATAAGTGACGAAGTCTGCTGAAATGCTATTAAAAGACGGGCAATGTATATTTCGTTGGCATATAAAAACATCAATTTACCAGGGCTACCTGGTTAAAATTGGTTTTTATTGCCTAACTGAAAATATACATTACCTTTACCTGCCCGGCCTCCCCTCTATGTCACCATGGTATCGACTGGAGGAAGAAAGATGAAGCCACAAAGGTCCCACCAACCTGGAAAACTCAGAGAATTTAAACTATTTTTGAAACTCGGGGAATTCTGATTTTTTACGAAAAGCCTGGAAGACTCTGGGGAAAAAATTAAGATTACAAATATTGGAACTACTTCAACTTATCATTAACGCTCGTACACTGTTCAAAACTCACTTTCGCACACTTTCAAAACGAAGATATCACTAATACCTTGCAAATTTTCGACAGAATGTCATCTTAGGTCATCTTAGGTGTGCCTGAAGAAGACAGAAGTATTTCTGTCGGAAGATTTGCAAGGTATTAGTGATATCTTCATTTTGAAAGTGTGCGAAAATTAGTTTTGAACAGTGTACGAGAGATTTTAAATAATGTATTTCCCATCTAAAAGCGTCAGCCTTCATAACACAAAACTGGTAAATGTGTGAAAATATTCCAGGGAAATAGCTTTCAGTATTTTGGTGGGAACCCTGAGCCAGGTCCGAGGCTGTCGCTTTTTTAGAACGCCTGTGCCGGTGCATGCATAGAAGGGAGCTACGAGACTGGCAGAGTAAGCCAACAACTTTCTCTAGGGTCAAATTGAACTAAAGGAAGGTAATACTATTGAACACAGGTAATGTATATTTTCAGTTAGGCCAAAAAACCAATTTTAACCAGGTGGCCCTTATATGGCGAACCATGGATGAAGAATTCACATCATATCTTAGTAGTGGGAGCAGAATTATTGTGCATTTACTTTTGAAACCTTCATGGATTTTTTGATGGGAATGGAAGGCTACCCAGGATAGCACCATTGGTACATTCAGTTGTACGAGGAAGACTTGTGTAAGACTCGGGTAAAGTTATTCTGCTTTTTTTCTTAGATTGTCACAAGTTGAGACTGGTTGTCACAGACATACCTTCTGGTGGATGAAAAATGAACATGGTTGTTCCACGGAATGAGTCCACCGATATACTGAAGGCTGTGTTATGATGCGTATTATCAATTACAGGTTACAGCACAAGTGAACATATTGTAGATAACAAAACTGAGAATAATTACATATAAAAAGTGGAAATAATTACATGTGTATTATGCTTTCATACATATTGAACAAAACATAGACTTATGGAATATATTGTCTGTGCAGTTCTATTGGCAAATAAAATTGGCTTTTCAACAATATGTCGCAGGATAAGATTGATATATTAGTACATCGCGTGGCAGTCATTTTGATGGCGCTTTAATAGTTTTTCTATAAATCAAACTAATAGATTTACAACATACAATATGGCAATTCTTTTAGAAAATTAAATTTGTCTTTCCAACGATAGGTTACACTGCAAGATTGATCTATTAGTTAAAGGAGATAGACGAGATTTAGTATGTTGCATGGTGGCCATTTTAAGGATGTCATAATGTGTTTTCCTTCTAATTACACAGAAACTTAATATATATACGGCATACATTGTTCATGCATTTCTTTTAGAAAATGAAACTATCTATCCAACGATAGTTCGCACGAAAAGATTGATTAGTTCCGGGGATAATTGAGAATTAGTATATCACACAGCTTTAGTTTGTTTTTCTTCAGATTAAACCAAAACTAATAGATTTATGGCATACATTGTTTAGGCATTTCTTTTAGGAAATTAAATTATCTTTCCAACTATAGGTCACACAGTATGATTCATCGATTAGTTCCGGGGATAAATAGATAGTACATCGCGTGGCGGCCATTTTGATGACGTCATCATGGCTATACGTCGTCACTTCCAGACAAGTCTCTCCCGGTGGATTTGGAAACTTGTATGTGTGTATGGCTTCCAAGTGAAATATGCAGCTTGTTGCCGGAAATGAAATGTTTTTGCACTATTAGCAGTGTGCACTATTAAAAAAAAAAACATGTGCAGTCGAACAATTTTCCCGTTGGAAGCGATTTCGGTTGGGTTTTTTGTTGCATACATTAGGTTGCATGGGTTTTAATTTGATTTGTTTGGGTCTTCTATCCCCCCCCCCCTTCCGTCCGTTTGCTATAATCGCGTTTGCCATTATCCCGGGAGTCCTGAATATCTTAGCCTAGTAGCCGTAATCCCCTTTGTCATACATGTCCGTTTGCCATAAATCCTATATCAAGTCTCATTTCAAATTGAACTCTGAAAGAATGTACTTAACAGTCAAAACTACGTATGGCTTATTCACTCCTGGTGCCGAGTTTCTGCGCCATCTGTTGACAAAACTCGTCACTGTTTGTCATTAAAAAAAATTACGGATAATTAATGAGCACATGTTCTGACTTCATTTCGGGAAAAAATAAAACCGTTTCCATACCAAAGTTTAATCACGGTAACTTTTTTTTGGGGGGGGGGGGGGTGGCGGAGGGGGTAGATTGATAGTATTGCGTGAGCTTGCCCCGTAAAGGAAAATCCCCTCCCCAAAAAAAATGCCAAAATAAACTTTCACAACATAGGTAGTCTACCACTTTTCTGAATCCAAAATCCAATATTGGGATCCGAAAATGTTGGTTCTATGTTTAGACATGCTTGAAAATTCAGAAAATTGTCCACTTTCGTTCGGTGCATAACGTTACCCCATGTATAAGGAGAAGTTTCATTTGTGGTATCATGTCTACACTATTTTTATTGTTTGTAAACCATCTTAGAAAAAAGTTTTTTATACAGTTAGAAAAAATTTTCAAAAAAGTTCCTCATTTTAATTGGAATGACAAACAGTAACTACTTTTGTCAACAGATGGTGCAGAAACTCGGCACCAGGAGTGAACAATCCATGCAGTTTTGGACAGATACATTCTTTCTTAAAATTGGGTTTTAGCACGATGTCGTCCAATCCGTCGGTATAGCAAATGGGATTATGGCAAACGGAAAATACAGCAGAAGAGGGGAAGTGTATAATTTCAAACAAACGGGAAATGCAGAAGAGCTGGAACGATTGCCATAAAATCGATTGTCAGATAAGATTGTGGAAACGCACTGTAGCTCCCTAACCTTCTCCCCCCTCTTTCACCCTTCGGTGGTTGCAAAGACCTGACAATAGACAAAGGTTCCATCATGTAGGTTTACATCTTGTTATCAGTAAGTTTGGATAACCCAAGTCCCTGCGTAACACAGAAACATATCAAAACATGTGGCATTTCTATCTTTACTAGTCTTCTTGTTCCAAACTATAAAAATATTTCGATTGAAATTGTGAATTGAAAAGTAATGTTTCATTGCACTTTATAGTGTAAGTTTTCAAAGCTTGTTTTAACCTTTATTTTTTTCTGTTTTGACAGCTGAATTCGCTACCTACTTGAATTACTGTCGTTCAATGAGGTTTGACGAAAAACCAGACTACTCCTATCTCAGGCAGCTATTCAGAAACCTGTTCCATCGACAGGGATTTACCTATGATTATGTGTTCGATTGGAATATGCTAAAATTTGTAAGTATGGTTTTGAAATTTTCTGTTATACTGATTTGCTACAAACTTTTAATTCAATGGAAATATTTATGAAAAATTTATGAATGATTGTTCTTACATCAGTTGCTTATATGATTAATTAGACGGCAGAGATAGCAAAATTCTAGGAATTGTTCATTTTTTCATAAAAGCTTGAAAATCTGCATGATGAATGTGTGTGCCTGTAAGATCATTTTTTAGATATGGAGCCACTTCGAAATTTACCTAAGAGCCCTTAAATCCAAGATGGCGACCAAAATGGTGGTTGAAAATCTTTTTTTTTTTGCTGTAATTCCTTAACCGGCAACAAATCTAAAGCATAATGTGAAACAAAATGTTCAGCACACAATTCTGAACAGGAAAGGTGATATACATTTTTTATCTAAAGGTACCCATTCAATCCCAAAATCTTATTTCAAATATATCACCCTTAATTTGCGCGAACGCTCCTTTTTTTCAATTGGTTGTTATAGTGATTTTTGGGTTCAAAGTGAACATGCGAGCCCTCTAATAGCCCGAAATGGAAATGCTTAGGATATCCTGAAAGGTGGGGATCTTTTCTTTCCATCACTGCTGAACAAAATTGTTTAGCTTAGCAAGGGTCTGTCCTACATCCCATACATGCAAAATCTACCAAAGTGTCCGGTATCCAGAATGTAGAATTGTCTGATCAGAATGTAAAATTGTCTGATAAAAAGCGTGTTTTTAGGTGGAAATGTGCAATAAATCATGCAATTTGTCAACTTTTGTCTGATGACATTGATTTTGTCGGGTATCCTAGATACTAGGATGCGGTAGATTTTGCATGCACGCTACATCCATTTAAAGGTAATGGCGTAGTAGCGAAAGCCTATGGAGATGTTCGAATTCAAAGTCTTCTTTCGAGCTTCTACTAGACCAAAATGGACATGCTTAGGATATTCTGAAAGACTGGAATTTATTCTTTCCGTCAATCCTAATCGAAATTATTTAGCTTAGCACGGGGCCGTTCTACGCCCATTCAAAGGTGACAAAGTAACTGCATAGCATTGAAAGCGGATGGCGAGTTTTGAATCCAGAGTGCTATTGTGAGCTCTGTAATAGTCCGAAACGGACAAGTTTAGGATATGCTGAAAGATAGGGATCTTTTATTTCCTTTTTGCTTAGCTATGGACCGTGCTATGCCCATTTAAAGGTGAAAATGGCATAGGAGCGAAAGCGAATTTTCGAATTCAAAGTACACTTACGAGTTCTCCAATAGCCCGAAATGGAAATGCTTAGTATATTCTGAAAGATAGAGAATCTATTATTTCCATCAATCCTAATTGAAATTGTTTAGCTTAGCAAGGGGCCTTCCTACGCTCATTAAAAAGTAGCGGTGAAAGCGTATGGTGAGTTTCGAATTCAAAGTGCTCTTACGAGATCTCTTAATAGCCCGGAATGGACATGCTTAGTATATTCTGTACGTCTGGAATTTTTTATTACCGTCAATCGTATGCCCATTTAAAGGTGACGAGGTAATGGAATAGCGACGAAAGTGTATGGCGAGTTTTGAATTCCAAGTGCTATTGTGAGCTCTCTAATAACCCTAAATGGACTTAAGATATTCAGAAAGATAGGAATCTATTATTTTCATAAATCCTAACCGAAATTGGTTAGCTTAGCTTAGCTAGGGACTGCCCTATGCCCATTTTTAAAGGCAAAGAGGTAAGGCCTAGCGGCGAAAGAGCTCGGTGATTTTCGAATTCGCAATGCTTTTGCGGGCTCTTTAATAGCATGAAATGGAATATTACTTATAATTATATTGTTATGATTTACGCAAACCAAAATTGAATAGAATACTTATAGAATACCCCTAGAATACTTTGGCTACCAAATTAAATTTTTGCATTATTGTCTGTTATGCAGAAGTGTAATTCGGGATGGTATTCTAGGATAAAAACAATTATTATCCATTCCTCTGCCCTGGCTGGAAAATATGTTTCTTTGCTGTGAAAGTACTATACCTGTCAAATTTTAGCATTGCTGTCTCAGTGATGCTGTTGGTTGCTTGAGACTTGAATAGCCGCCTCAGTTAACCCTACCACGCGTTTGCGCATGCGTGGTCCTCCCAATATAAGAGTGGCGGCTACGAGGGCTCGTCATCTCTTTGTCTCAAGCCGCTCACGCGGCTCGTTCTGTTGGTCTTCTTTCATTCAGCCGTCGCCTCCAACCCAAGCCTGGTCTTCCTTATGGATCTCCCGCTGCCCACCACGGAGGTCTCCGGCCTCCTCCATGCGGTCTCTCAACTCGGCAACCCTCTGTCTTTCGTCCGATGCAGCCAAAATCCGCCGACCGACGTCGCCTCCCGCACCACCTCGTCCTCGGTCCGCCTGCCCAGCTGGAATTTTTACCTGTCGGATACCTGTCGTCTCAACCCGCCGGACGTCCCACATCTATTGGTCCTGAATCAACGGCCCCTGCCGTCTCTCGTCCGCCACCCTGCGGCGGTAAATTTCCGCTCTTCTCGCCCGTCTCCGGTCTGCCCATAGCCGGGACGTTGCCGTCGAGCCGGGACTTTTACCTGCCCCTCTTCAAGCAGTTGCAGACTCCACCTGAGGATGCCATACTGAACTGGACCGTTTGATGCCGGCCTTTACCTCGAGCCCTCGCCGTCCTTCGCCGCCATGCCTCGGCAGCAGCCGTCCGCTCCCCTGGCCGTCCCGGTCTGCCCATAGCCGGGACGTCGCCGTAGAGCCAGCTTGTTGCCTTCTTCCCTCAAGCAGCTGGAGACTCGGCCTCGTTGGATCACTTGATATAACCGTTACGAACTGGATCGCCATCAACGGCTTCTCCTCCGGCTCCCTTGCCGCCCTTCGCCCGCCACGCCACGGCAGTAACCTTCCGCTCCTCTGGCCGTCCCGGTCTGCCCATAGCCGGGACGTCGCCGACGAGCCGGCTCGTTGCTTTCTTCCCTCCAGCAGATGAAGACCACTCTGAATGACCCAGACGAACTCGGCAGAACTGGGCCACCCATCAACGGCTTCTGCCCCAGCTCCCTCGTCGTCCTTCGCCCGCTATGCCTCGGCAGTAACCTCCCGCTCCGCTGGCCGTCTCGGTCTGCCCATAGCCGGGACGTCGCGATCAAGCTGGCATTAACTACTATCCTCAAAGCAGCTGAAGACTCAGCCTAGCCGGACCACTCGGAGTAACCTTGAAGAACTCGGAAGAACTGGGTCACCCATCAACGGCTTCTGCTTCGGCTCCCTCGCCGTCCTTCACCTGTTACGACGCGGCGGTTGTTTTCCGCTCCTCGGTCCGCCTCCGGTCTGCCCATAGCCGGAGGTCACCGTCGAGCCGGTATTGCAACCAACCTCCGTCTCTCAAGCTTCTGAAGGCCATGTCTCTTCACTCCGTTGGAAATACCGGTTGAAAGCTGGACCATCCGTTACCGATTCCTGCCTTGGTCCTCTCGCCATCTTTCGTTCGCTACAACGGGGCAGTGGCTTTCCGCTCCACGGCCCGTCCCTGGTCAGCCCATGGCCGGAGCGTTGCCGTCCTGTCGGATTCGCCACCTACCTCATCCAACTGCAGGTCCGTCCCAGGTTTCTTCGGGGTAACGCTGTGAATTGTAGCATTCATCACCGGCCTCTGCCTACGCTTCTCCGCCATCTTTGTCCGCCACACCACACGGCCACTCGATCCATCATCGTTGGCCGTAGCTAAAACGTCGCCATGAAGCTGGGGTCACCCTGCCGTCTTTCAACCGCTTTCAGACTGCCTCCGCCGAGCCCGACCTGCCGGGGGACCTCCGCCGCCTCGCCCCGACCCAAGGCTCTTCTTCCAGGCATTGGCCGTCCACCATCAGCCACCAGCCTCCCGAATCCAACACTCTTTCTGCACCTACTCCTCTTCAGGTCGCTGCCGCCCTGCACGATACCGAAAAACGGCCACGTTCATTTTTCTCGCTCCCTTCTCACTCACATCTTTCGTCCGGCCTGCTCTCGTCCGATCTCCGAAGTTAAGCAGCACCAGGCCCGACTACTACTTGGATGGGTGACCGCCTGGGAATACCAGATGCTGTAGTCATCACCCCCCGGACGAAAGCTGCTTCTTCTGCCTGCGCACCTCGTCCTTCGTCCGCCTCTTCACGGCCAACCTACGGCCGACCCCGATGCTGCCACTTTCCGCCTACCCATCTCATAGTTAACGCAAGCGTCCATCAGTTCCGCGCCTAGTACACGTCACCGCCACCAGGCGCACCACCTCCTGTTTGCATCCGCCTCTCATTTCCGGCGTGTTTCCCGCCTTCTCCCACGGTTTTTTGTTGCGTTCGTCACAACTGGTTACAGTGGTTAGCATCCCCTGCTCCCGTTCTCGCATACAATCTCCATTATGGTGAAGACTAAGTTGCCAAAGATCTTAGAAGACGTCGAAGACATCTACTTGGCCGCACGCCTGTTATTGACGACCCAGGCAAATGCCGCTGCCCAGGTCTCTTCAATCCCCTTCGCATTGACCCCCACAAGGTCTGCCAATTCCACCGAAAATGCGAATTTTACGAACGACCCTGCGGAATTTGTGTAACCATCCCCCTCAAGGACTGGCAGATCATTGCTTACCGTCAACTCTTATCCTCCACTCGGAAGAGGCAAGAAACAGAACACAAGGCTTTATTGAAGAAATTTAAATCAAGTTCAACCCCAACAATGTCTCCAGGTTCAACCGTGATAGCAATCCCACCCACCCCTGGAAACAAGTATGACGTCTCCACTCCCATATCCCAGCAAACTTGGCTCCACACGTCCGTATCCTCTGATACCCCTACTAGCACTCAAACCACCCAGTCCCCCCTCCCGGACTCTGGAATTCCTCCCTCAAACTCCGGGGACGACCCGGTGATTTTCCAAGACGCTCCTTCGTCACCTCTCATGGAAGCGGTTCCGGATGTCTCGACCACAGCTGCCACCGAATCAACAATTCCCGCTACTCCGCTATCACCCTCATGATGATGACGTTGACTCTCTTCAACTCGAAGCATCCTCTCCTTCTATCACGTCACCGCCTCCATCTCAAACCTGTGTCTCGTGAGGCTCAAGTCACCCCAACCGACTATCGCTCGTCTCTCTACGGCCTTGACTCTGAAGAGGCACTCGAAGTCGACTGCGACAAGATTTTTCACAATCTACGCCACTAGTTACGACTAAACGTCCGCGCTCGTCCAACAACATGCCTTACTCATGAAACTAACTAAGGAGAACCAGTCTCTGAAAACGCAAAATGCCAGCCAGCTGACCGATTTCGAACTTGCGGAAGCGCTGCAAAAGAAAATGACCCACCAAGACCCCGACGCCACTCAACCTCCCGGCTGTTGGAAGCTCCACGGGATCGACGGTCTACACAAAAACCGGTCGTCGTACCCAAGACCAGCCATCTTCCAACATCCTGCCTTGTCTTCCTCCTTAAGAGACCCAAGACTCAAACACGATCTTCCCACCCGGCCAGTCGAATTCGTCGATCTAGGCTCTTCTGATCCAGTCGCAACCCATGCTGCACTACAAGTTTCAGGGCATTCCCACATCCTGGATTCTTGGAAGGCCATAACAAACAGAACTCTTGCCCACAATCTTCTGGCTTACTCAATATGGCAATTCGACTATGCGACCAATTCACTTCCATTACTTCCAGAAATGGCCCCACTTTCAGCAACCCCATGCACTGACATTCCTTGTTCACCTTGTAGATCCAAGGCTCGTCATTACTGCCTGGGTTTACGTTCAATCCCACCTCAGTAAACGACACGACCATCCAACTGACCCCACCCTCTTCTCTCTAAGGGGACCCTACAAAAAAAAAAGAAGAAAAAAAAGAAGAGCATTTAGTTATAACTCGGCCTCTTCTAATTACTTTACCATTTAAACCCACCTCGGACCCCTCGTAGGGTCCCCCTCCCATTTTTTTCCTTTCATTTTTCCTTTTCATAATGCCGATTATATATAAAAAAAATAAAAAAAAACGAAAACTTAACTTAACTTTTAGACGCTGAACGGGTTCCCCACCCACCCCCCACGTTCCTTCCTTTATTTACCTCTGAATTGGATTTCCCAAATCTAGAACCATAATTCCTCCCGTCAAACTGCTAACCTCAAACCATGGGGCTCTTGGTTCTGCTCAGACCTACATCTACAACCCCACGAACATTCCCTTATATTCCCAAATTCAGTGCTTATACTCCAAACTGTGCTACTGCTACAATCAACCGAGTTTCCACCAGCTACTCAACCTTCAAAACCTTCCATTCATTCTGGAGAAGACATGGCCTTACCAGAGAAGACCCTCAATACAACACTCAAAGGTAATTGTCACCTTCTTCCCTCCTTATAATAGCCATTTACATCCAAGTCTACCTAAATTGGTAAGGCAACCCCTCGCTAGGGTATCCGCCTTTCCCCCCCTGCATACTGCCCAGGTGAACATTTTGCCGGCTCCCGGCTAGGCCGGCTAAAAATGGTTAAAAATGGCTAAAAAGTCCGACAGTGCTTCGCGCCAATGGTGCACCCAGAAAATCTTCAACTCAACCAAAACCTCCGCCACCCTCACCAGCCGATCTTTTAACGGACGACCCACCGTTACCCAGTTTTTCCACCCTGTTCGCAGCTTGTCCACAGTCGCCCGGACTTCCGCAGCCAACAACCAGTTCCATGGCCCTCTCCTGTGGGCCCATCGGCGCTTGACAGGCCCACACTCGACACGACTACTACGTCCCCGATCCAACGTGGCCAAGCTCAGTCCACACCGGATTTGCAGGCGCTTCAAGAAAATTTATTCAGGGCTAAGGAAGCCTACGCTCATCTAATGTATGGTTGCCTGGAGCTTCAATTTGCAATCACGCCCGTAAACTAAATAATTTTTTTGCATGGCTTACAAATACCCACTTTTAAACCATGCGGGGCCGATTTATAAATGTTCTAGAAAATTTACGACCACAATTTTTACGCCTCCTCGCCACGTTATTTAAGCCACTGCCTGTTGATACTATACCTAGCCTACTACTGCAAGGTGGCATTGTGTTCCATTCTAGCTGCGTGCAGGAATTATCGTCCCCGAACGAAAGTGCGGCATGAAAGGTCAAACATTTTAGAGCTAGACACACATCCAACACTGCATGTCAGGATTGAACACGTGTGCCACTTGGTGGAGAGTCACTTGGTGGAGAGCAATGTGGCCAAGCTCAGTCCACACCGGATTTGCAGGCGTTTCAAGAAAATTTATTCAGAGCTAAGGAAGCCTACGTTCATCTAAAGCTTCGATCAAGGCAAACAAATGATGGAGTTCTTTACGGTGAAAAATTACAATATTTTCCGAGACTTTATGTCCAACTTGATTAACACTCATCTTCACCAAGTTAAGATATTAGATCGTTTAAAAACGATCAAGGCCCGACGTTCCGCTGATAAGCCCTGCTGCCTAGTCCCACCGAGGACCCAGTTGGCCTCTCTTCATGCTAATCTTGCATTCAATTACTTAAGTCCCCAAGTCACCGATCGTCCCACCGAACCGCTTTCAAAGGAAAGGGTCTATGAACAAATGGAATTGGTGCTTCGTTTCTTCAATCGGAAACTTCTCAATTACTTTCATCCACCCAATGCACACTGGATTGGGTTACTTCAACTACCAAGAAAACGAAACTATTTACCTTGGACACTCCGGGACCATCTCAACAAACAGATTCAACCTCGGTCTTCCGGCCGGTTCACCCACCACGACCATCCCGCCCAGCTTTGCCAGCCAATTAGGACTCTGTGTAGCTGTGCATCCACTTCAACATTTGGTCGCATCTGACGATCCTCCTTCGCGGCATGCCCATTTTGAATGCCTCTTCTCGGACGACCCCGATCCATCAGAAATTTCTCTTCCAATTCTATTGAAGGCCGTAGAGGATATTATCCTGAGCCCAGCAAGAATCGTGGCCTATCCACAGGCTTCGGTTTTGGCTTCCGCAATCAACCTTCCTCGGCAACAGGCGGTCGTAGGCTAGTCCACAACCTTGCTTTGCACTGGTGGCCTTTTCTTAAGGTAATGGCGAGCCTTTGGAACTGGATTAGGACCCACCGCCTTCACGACCAGGACGGGAAATATCATTCTTCCGACCTTCGTCCGGGCAATGGGACCTCTAATTCGAAGAATTTTGACACTTACCCTCAGTTTCTTACTGCGGACTTGAAGATCAACTTCAGGACCTCTTTTTTTTCTGCCTCGCAAAGTCTCGGTCCCAGCTTCGGTCCTCCGCCACAACAACCGTATTCTGCGCCCAAGACTGCGAGCTGCCTCTCAGGAAGATGATCTAAACACAGCAGCCAATGCCTTGTGCCTTGAGCCGCCGCCTCCTGAGATCAGGAATTTGCATTTCCTCATTAGTCAAGTCTTCCGAAAGGCCTGCTTCGCAACCTACCATTCAGTAAACTGGCTCACTGCGTCACTCTTCAATTCGACATTGCTTCTTCGAGAAGTGCCCCACAATACAGCGCCGAATCTTAACAACTCTATACTCGTCATGCGCTTCATAACCTGTCCATACATAAATCGCACACACTGTTCAGGGGATTAATCCCCAAACTCACTCCATACCTCGATGTCGCACATAGCCGAAACCGGCCACGTCATAACACTCCTGCACCACTGGGTGCTTTTTTTCTAGCGACACGAAGGATGACTGGCCGTTCCCACCAGCTGTGAGTCAGGATCGCCAGGACCTGTCCCATTCACGACTTGAACAAGCACCCTTTCGCAACAAATGCCCTGTTCGAGGTCGGGACTGACCCTTGGTTGCAGCACCACTCTCGATCCACGAGGGCGCTACGCTTCGCCAGGCCCCAGGCCATGAGCCCTTCCTATCCACTGACAATCACTTCACGACCCTACCAGTCTGGGGTCGTCTACATCATTTTCTCCCTGCCTGGCAAATGTTGACATCCGACCCGACCGTTTTGTCGATTATCAGTCACCGATTCCGCCCGTCATTCTCCAGGACGCTTCCCCTCACATCCCCTCCATGGTCCGAGGCCACAGACGCCTCCGACCCTCTTTCAGCAGAGATCACCAGGCCTACATAAAGCAGTCATCAGGCCCAGTCCCAATCCAGACCCACCAGGGTTTTACCGTCGCATCTTTCTCTGTTCCAAAAAGACGGGGTACTTCAGACTGATCTTCAATCTTCGACCATTAAATCAATTCATTCAAAACAACCATTTTCGGATGGAGACAATGGAGTCCATTCATTCCTCCTTGTTACCAGTCGATTGGGCGATTTCTATCGAGCTTGTGGACGCAACCTTCACATCCCACTTCATGCGGCTGTCGGCGCCTCTTCCGATTTATTTACGCTGGTACGGTCTAAAAGTTCCTTTGTCTTCCTTTCGGCCTCAACGCAGCACGTTGGTCCTAAAGCTGGCCCTTGCAGCCCTGCACCAACATCAAATATAAGCAGGCGCCTTCCTCGACGATTGGATTATCCCCCCATCAAGACAAAGTGATGTTACTGCAACAGTGACACTTCACCATTCGCCTTCTCCAACGCCTTGGCATCAACCTTCCAAAGTCGCATCTGGTCTCATCTCGATGGTTTGCGTTCCTCGGCGTCTTCTTCGATTTGATGCAAGCAATTATAATGCCAGTTCTTCAGACAGGATTACTGGTCTCATAATTATTCGGAGTTCCTACAGCTCCAATTATACACGATAACGGACCTCAACTCTATTATAGGTACAACAGATTACCTAGCAGACCTGGTCCCATACAGAAGGTGAATGGTCAGGCCTCTTCACTATTTTGGCATCGACAAGAGGCCCAACCGCCATCTTCACTTGTCAGAAAACTTGGGTCGGCCACACTCTCCAACCTTTCGCCTCGATACTCTCCTCTGGTGGATGGTTGGATGTCCCAAATCTTGCTCTGACGGTACATTTTCACAAACAGTCACCAGACCTACACCTTTTCACGGATGCGCAGCCTCTAAGAATTGGTGGGGGGGGGGGCAACCGTCGGCAACCGGATGCGTCCATCCAAGATTGTCTGTGTAACTTGGCAGCCGTGGGATCAGTGTCACATCAACAACAACAAACTTCCTCGGTTTACACCACCTTTGCCACCTCGTCATGGGGAATAGGTCCAGGTCCACATCGACAATACGACAGCAGTGGCCTACTTTCAGCAAGGGAGGAAAGGGCACCTGCTCCCGATGGGCACCTGCTCCCGATGGGCTCCCGATGGGCACCTGCTCCCGCTCCGAGGACACCTCCAACATAATCTGACTCTGCATATGCCTAAGAATAGCAGTACTGCCTCTACACATTCCCGGCAGCCGCAATGTGATAGCGGACTCTTTCTTGCCGGTCCCCACCAACGGGTGAATTGGCTCTCAAGATGGATGAATGTTTTACATGTGGGACTGTTCAATGGTTGACCTCTTCGTCAGCCTGGTCCTGTACGACCAAGAATGGGCAGTATATGCCCTCACCCTCTCTTGGGACCACCTCTTTAGGTACCTCTTTCCACCACCCAAGCTTCTTTCGTTGGTGCTTCTCAAGATTGCTCGGTTCCCCGGCTAATTCATCCTAGTCGCCCGAATTGGCCAGCTGCCACATGGTTTCCCCTCCTGTTGGGTCTCCTCATTGACCTCCCACGCTGCCTTCTGGACACTCCGGATTGCTCTCCCAATGTCGGGGGACCGTGTTTCATCAACGCCCGAGATCGTTGTCACTACATGGGTGGCTACTATCGTCTGATTGCTCGAAACGTCAGGCATTTCTACAGAACAGGCCTCTCGCATTGCCTCCAAAGCTGTCCGAGCATCCACCAACAAAATATATGCCAGCCATTGGGAGCGATGGTTTCGTTGATGTCTCCCACAGAAAATCAGTTCAATCAATCCCTCTCTTCCAAGCTTCCTATCGTTTCAAGGAGTGCCTTCGAGGATGAAGAATCCTTGTCTACCGTTCATCCCTAAATTTGGTATTTAAAGCAGCAGGAAGCCTAGTTGCCCAAACATCTCTTGGACGATTTTCGGATTTCGGCCCTGTCAAGTCTTTTGAAATTGAGTGACCAGTGACTCGAAGCCTGTTTCCATATTGAGACCTTTCCATTGTCTTGACGTCTCTTCTCTCGGCCCCGTACGAGCCATTCTCGGCATGTTATCTTAGCCACTTGACTCGCAGTACTGTCTTTTTGATCGCATTGGCGGCATGCCTCCGCTGTAGTGAAATACAAAGGCTTTCCGCTACGCCAGCCGACTGTTTCTTTCTAGAAAAGTACAAAGGAGTAACTTTCATGCCACGAGCAAGTCGAGCATCCTTCCAAGCCAAGACACAGAAGCCTTGCGAATGGCCTCGTCCGTTTATTACTCCTGCTCTTTCCAACATCCGAGGCGACGAACCAGGACAGGCGCTGTGTCCGGTATGGGCCCTTCACTTCTATCTTAAGAAATCTAAGCCTCTTAAACGAGGCGGGGCCACTCACAGCTCTTTGTACCATTCACGATCAGCTGAGGCGAAACTACCGCCAGGATGGTTTCCACTTGGATCAAGACAGTGATACTTCATGCCTACAATGCCCTTGACATCAACTGTGTCGACCACGACATCTGCGTCATCGCTCATGAACTTCGAGCCGTTTCAGTGTCCTGGGCTTTCCCACAGTAACGTTCCCATCACCAACATATGGAAGCTGCTTCCTGGCGAAACACTACTATGTTACGTCCCATTATCATTGGGACATGTCTTCACAAGCCGAAGGACTTAACCATCTCGGACCATTCGTGGCTGCCAGATGGATCCTGAAAACCCCTTAAACACCAAGAATAAACCCTCTCCTCCTGATCTTTTGCGTAGTCTAACCTTTGGGGGTTCCAGCTCGCAATCCTAGGGGGCCTGTCAGGGTGGCGCCCACTGCCTTTGATGAGGTCTGTGGAATGCTTAAAGCTCAGGTAATGGATATTTTCATGGCATATAGAAACATCAAAATAACAGGTGGTTGATTTTTGTTTCTATTACCTTAATGAAAGCACACATTAGCTTCTTCCCACCCTCCTCCCCTCTGTCGCCACCTGGGCTCTATAGGGGAATGAGGATTAAGCGTCGACCGTCGATGGCGCTTTTATAACACAGAGGCTGCGCATAACTGATGCGCACTGGGTCACGATGCAGGCAAGGCTCCAAGATCTCTAACCTAGATCAAACAGCAAGACAGAAGGAGAATGCTAAAAGCTCAAGTAATGTACAGGGTGATCCACAAAAAACTGACGACCCAATATTTTAAGTCCAACTTTCTAGTTAGCACCCCTCAGAACCAGGAGAGGACAAATCTTCCTGTTTCATTAGATTTGATTTTTGTTCTATCCTGGTTCTGAGGGGTACTAACTAGAAAAGTTGGACTTAGAATTGGGTCATTTTTTTGTGGACCACCCTGTATATTTTCATTAACTTTGTGAATACATGCTTACGCTACTTCCAAAATCTTTAACTCTGTCGAGTGCAAATTTTCAACTAACAATGGGGTTCCACCTAATTAGTGGTTCCCTGACACGTTAGTCGTCTTCAGGCATTTTGTTTACGACGTTGGCGATTAGCTTTACTCCATTTTGACGAGCGATCGCTTCGTTTGAATTCACCTCCCACTGACCTGTATAATGTTCACCGGAAGTAGAGAGTCGAGTCTCCACTTAGCACGCGAATTGGTAGGCCAGTTTTGGGTGGACGAGATGCTCAATGTCTGGAAAGGCTGGTGGCTGGATATTCATTAGGTTTTTGTTCGTGTCAATCATGATGATGATCGTAATGGATTCTAGAGCTCTTAGGTGGGCATCCCTGGAACAGTTTGAAGAAAGGAGAGAGGTGGTTTTACTCTACTTCCGGTGAACATTATATAGGTCAGTCGGAGGTGAATTCAAACAAAGCGATCGCTCGTCAAAATGGAGTAAAGCTAATCGCCAACGTCTTAAACAAAACGCCTGAAAAAGACTAACGTGTCAGGGAACCAATCATCTCCAAAGTAAAAAGGATCCGATGTTCAATATTTTCATTAAGGCAATAGAAATAAAAATCAACCAGGTGTCCCTGGTATTTTGATTGCAGTTATTACTACAGTAAAACAGGGCCATTGATCATTGTTTCAGGGTGGAACAAGGACCACTGATCCTCAAGACGACCGGGATCGGCGTGAAAGGCCTCACCATCAACACAGCTCAACCACAAGAGCCTTGCAAGGGGCGACAACTGGCAGCAGTAGGATCCGTAGTACGGCCGCTGTTGGTCATGAGTCGGGGGCAGGAGTAGCGGCAAGCCCTGTGACTGGTGAGTTATGCAATGTAACGGTTACTCGCATGTCACCAGGACACAGATTAGTTGCTTACGGCGGACTTGGTTTGGAGATTCCCGTTGCAGTGGAAAAGATACGGACTAATCCGTAGAACTTTTGGGTTACCTCCATGAATTCTAGCTCTTGCCCAGTAGAAGCTGTAAGGCGTCCGTTGGGAACTGCCATCCAAGTTAACTTCAGTACATTTTTTATTCTTTAAATTAAAGACTTAAAGTATGTTTGACCTGTGGATTTAAGTGGTGGCCATGCCAGTACGAAGTTTGACACCGGTCACTGGAGTTTTTGAAGCAAAAGCTTTTAATGTGTGGTTACAAAGATTAACTTATGTACAGATGTTGTTTCCCCTTCCTTTTCTATTGTCTCCTATTTTCTGGTGTGTGCCGGAAACTACCATTTACGTGAGAAAGTTCAAGAACATTTTTTTTTAATTTTAAAATAGATATTTTGAGAATGTTATTTTGTATTGGTGGGGGTTGGGTTAGTAAACTATTTTAACACTGCATTATTAGCATAAATGATTGTGTTATTGTACTTTTGGCTCAGTTTGATCATAAAATTCTGTAGTGCCTGAAGTTCACATTTTTAGTAATGTAAAAAAAAAAATAACTTCGTGCAAATTTGTCAGGACCAACTGTAGTGCGGAGCATTTACAGCCGCTTAAAGAGTTGGCTATAGCAGTCTGTACTCGATCAATCTGTTCATTGTTTTTCCTGGTAATGATAAATAGTTTCACATAAACAAATCGTCTTAAAAAAAGGAACCATCATACTTTGAATGTTCGAAAATAACGTGATATCGCGCTCAAAATCAAAATTAAACAAATTACAGATTTGCGAATTTTCGACTGCCTGTAGTGACTAAAGATGGAACAAATATATAGTCTTCCTGTCTTCATCAGGCCACTACAAGAAACTTATTTACATCATTTACATTGTCCGACGTGCATTGATCGTGTTAGAAATGGCAGACGACCTTGAAAAATTTCAACACGTGAAATCATACTTAATTCAAATCAAACAAATACTACCGATTTGCGAATTTTCGACAGGCTGCAATGACTAAAATGGAAAAAAACGTGTAGTGTTATCCTGTGTTCATCAGGCCACCACAAGAAGCTTGTTTACATATCTAAATCATGTACATTGTCTGACGTGCATTGATCGTGTCGATCGGTCATCTACTATTTCTAACACGATCGATGCACGTCAGACGATGTAAATAATGTAAATAAGCTTCTTTTGGTGGCCTGATGAAGACAAGAAGGAGGACTATATATATATTTTCTCCATCTTTAGTCATTGCAGCCTGTTGAAAGTTCGAAAATAGGTAGTATTTGTTTGATTTTGAATTTGAGCTTGATTTCGTGTCAATTACGACCAAAATAAGGCGCGAAGAAAGAAAAAAAAATTCCCAAAGAGATCAAAATTTGCATACAAGTTCTGTGTAGTCTTACAAACAACGTACTAAAAGTCCCCGATGATCCCTCTTGTGCTTCACTGCCGTCTTGGAAGATGGCGGCCAAATCCTGTTAAGCGACCCTATTACGCTATTTATCTCCAAATTAGATTTTATGGGAACGTTTGATAAGACATAACATAAAAGAAGTAAAATAAAATTTACTACAAATGTGGTCCTTCAAATGTTTTTGCTTAGATCAATAGTTTTCTTGTAAAATTGGGTTGGAATATCTCACACCATGGTCAAACTCTGGTAAAAACTGCATATCTTACTTTATTACATGCTCATCATTGTGTTAAAGCGTGATTAGGGGGTTTTATTTAACATGACAGTGTAAGAACTGCATAAACTAATTTCTAAACATTTCGGGTAATCATTGACAATATTACACAAACATCATTTGGATAATATTACTAATCGGTGTCTGACTCGACATTGCTTTCGTCCTCACGGTCATAATTTTCAGGATGAATTCTGTACGCGTTTCATGTTGAGTGTTTTCTAAGTCAACTTCATGGCCACTTTTCTCGATATCCTCGTCCTGATCGTTATCCTCCATCATTGCTTTCACATTAGCACATTCTGTTACGTGGCAATGGCCGTAAAGTTGGGAACAGTGAAGGCCTGCCCTGCGACAACCATAAGTTCGTTCACAACCAGTCTCGCACTTGCATGATACCAAATTCGACAATGAATCAGGTGCTGGTGCCAGAAGGGTAGTCACAGGCATCAAGCAACCATTGTTGTTCTTCCAGCTCCAGTCAGTTGCAAGTAGCCTAGTTCGTTTCCTTGCCGTAGCAGGATTGAGTTCTGAATCGGTGACCGTGATACAGCTTTAGTGAATGTGTGGTGCCGGAACTCGTTCAATGATTTCAGTGTTCTGTGCGCCATACAGAGCCAGCAAGAAGGTTTCTCCTGCAACGGTTATCACTTTTGCTGAATACCATAAGAGTTCCTCAGTTTATCAGATTTATTAAGCAACTTAAAAGCCTTCTTTTTTCCTGTCGATAAGGAGCTGAGATCGTATTGCACCCAGTAACAACATGTAGAAATGAGAGACAGGGACACATTATGGCAAGTGCTACCTGAAGCTTGAGTGAGCTATACACCTTTTCGGAATCTTTCCGCTTCCAGGTTTCAACAGGTATGCGTTTTTATTCCTGTCAGCATGACCAACCAGAAGCAAAAGTAAGTCCACGTCTTCACCAACAGTTAAAACATTCGAGTTGCAGTTTGACAATTCTGCTGCAGTGTGCAGATGTGCCAGCATCTGCAGGTGCCAGCTTCACCTGCCAGCTTGAGCAATAGTGGTCATCATCAAATACGTAAACATAATGTCAGCTGCATTGTTTTTCATACCACGACACCACCTCTCTTCTGATTTTTTTTTAAGGACTTGTATCCATCAAATACAACCACCATGTTCTTACCATAGTTATTAAGGACATGTCTTGAGTAGGTTTCATACAAAGCACTGTATGCAGTTTGCTGAGGCAATACGACTATGCAGTAGAGTCCACCATCTAAGACAGACGGTTTCAGGGTGAGTACTTTCACATGGTACGGCAGAGTCAAATATTTCGTACAGAACTGACTACTTGGTTTTCCTCATTAGCGTCGACTCATCAAATAGGGCAAGTAGTTGTGGTGCTGACAGACAATTTCAGGATGAGTACTTTCACATGGTAGTACAGAGTCAAATATTTCATACAGAACTGACTACTTGATTTTCCTCATTAGCGACGACTCATCAAATAGCACAAGTGGTTGTGATGCTAACTCGTATTGAAAATAGGCTCCAAAGCGTCTTAGGTTCCACCACACACGTCATGCGGTTGAACAAGTACATGGTATTTATGTGCACAATCCCCCCACGTTACCTTAACAGTTCTGTTCCTGTTTGATAGTGGTTAACTCTATCCGAACGTTTACTTTCAAATCTGCAAAGCCGCTTCCAATTAATTTTTGCAGGGCCACTGTTCCTTTGTCAACTGCTCGGTCACAGTTAATTGTGCCATACTCGACCACACCCGTTGAAATTGACAAGAGTTGAGCAGTTTCGGTGAATGGGGAATGTATAATGAATCCTCCGTTATGCTTGTCTACATCATTAAAATCCCTTGTCTTTCGCAAAGGCTGTTGTCAGTTACATTGTACAAGTCGGTGGCAGCTAGCATTCCTAGCTTCCATTTAGAAATCACACTGTCAGTAACACCACGTCCACGAGTGAGCCCTCCTGATGTTTTCATAGAATGCATGAATCTGCTTAATGTTTATGTCAGTCCAAATTCCAGTCCATTTCTTCTCTAACCGTCTTACAGTAAAGCACCCCTTGGAAGTGAGTTGCTCGAACTCCTCTGGTAACATTATCTTGTTCAGGATCTCCATCTGCTGCAGGACAAGTCTAGCATCGTCCCCCGGGCGCATGCCGATTTTGGCCGCGATCCGCCCACTTTGTGATGATTTTGCATAAGCAAGATGACCAGAAGCATGGAAATGTGGAAGCATTTTATTTTCACACTCAATATGCCACTTCCAATCTCCACATCTTTCAGCGTGGATAAATTGGCGCATTAATTCCACTGTTTGAAATACTGGACCCACAGCTGGCTTGTACGACTTGCTTCAGAAACGGTATGCATATGATGGTGCAGTTGGTTGAAAACCAACACAACAGGATTTTGAGTAATACCTTCACAGGACACATTTAGTCATAAAAGACTGACAAAGTGTCAGTAATTTGTCGCAATGTTCCTTGTTGATCTCCAGTGTTTGAATGAGGACACTGAGCATGCAAGTTGAGTAATGAAGTGTGCTCGTAATGCACGTGCGTACAAATGACCTGTTACCATGCTTTCAATCTAGTTATATATTTTATACCACATCAACCCTCTCCAATGTCGGTCACCACTCGCCAGTTGGCGAATGGAAATCGGCAGTTGGCGACTTGGAATTGAGCCCTATTTGCCAAAGTGGCGACAACCAATAGACAATGACACTCAAAGAACGATATCTCGGGAACCGTACAAGTCAGAGACGAACGGTTTGCGGCGTTATGCTCAGATTTTTAAGGGCTACGTTACTGCTTTTTCTGCATTAATGCTGGTGTTAAAAGAAATTTTACAATTTCGGAAATACATAAATTAGAAAAACCATCCATCATGCAGGATGTATTTGGTATGTGGCAAGTAGAAATTGTGAAATGGCGAGTGCTTTCTATGGTCTACTGGCGACTGCTACTGGATTGACATTAGAGAGGGTTGTACCACATGTCTTCTAATCCACTGCCTTCCATGGTGAATCCTACTGCTCCCATATATGACATTATCGTGTAGAAGCCACCTATTCGTAGTACTACTGGTGAAAGATCTCCAGACTTCCTAGAATCTGCAACTATTTCATCAGCTTTCGGGTACAGTGGCTGGTCAATAGGAACAACACATGTTTTTTGACCTAGTCTTTGGCATTAGTCTCCTATAATGTGCCAACTTCAGTTGCTGGTGGTTGCTTCTTCAGGCGAGGAATCTCTTCTCGAGGTAGGACTGCAGTTGCAGGTGTTTTACACATTAAGGTGCATCTACACGGGGCGCTTTTAGCGCTTGCCGCATGACGGATGACGCGTGGCGCTCGCATTTCGGCGCTTTTTCATAGCGCGCCGTGTAGTTGCACCGGCAGCAAAATAAGCTTCGCCCATTTTGAAGCGCGTGAGAAGCGCGCGTTTCAGAGCAGCTTGCGGCGGCACGAGAGCGCCCCGTGTAGGAACACCTCGACACCGACAAACTCTAAGCACGCGCTATTTTTGCCGTGTTGGAGCGTGACGTGTGGAAATAGAAATCAGTCTATTTATCGGCAGCATGCTGCCGCAACGCTGCAACCTGATAGGATATTGTGAGTCACGTGGTGGTACAAAGATGGCGCCTGGACGCTCACCGAACAAGAAAGCTTTGGCGTAATTATTGATAGCAACGGGCATTGAATCTAACCTCTTTTTTTTATACATTAAAAAAATTGCCAAGTCCACTACGAAGCACAGAAGGCACTTGTGTGTACTTAGCGTGTTTTAACACAAAAATATGTTTACAAAAGCAATAACATCAACACCGAATTATATTAATGAATAATCTTTAAAAAAGCCTAGACTAAGTTTTAAAGGGGAAATCTTTTTTTTTTTACAAACATGCAGTTGTAAAAAAGTTGAGATATATTTTCCAATTTACCAGAGCAATGTTTATAGCGGTGGGTGGAGGGGAAGATGAGAATGACACCACCAATCTTTCTTCAATGACGCCCCCCCCCCCCCGCTGCCCACCAAAGCCAACCCACCGCAAATCCACCAGTGATAAAACAAAAAGACCGGTTCCGAATATGCTTTTTAGAAAGCAAAGTTTTAGGAGGCGTGTTCGGAGGTTTTTTTTAGTAATAATATCGACAATAGTCGACTTGTACTTTAAAATTCCATTTTTGGTTGATAGTTAGGCCTGTAGATTTATTGCGTTTGATAACTTCAAACCTTTTGACAATTTCAATAAAAACTCGTACAGTTTTTATCACATTTTTATTATCATAATAGTGTAATAGAATGTTTTACCTTTATCCTTTCTTTACGTAGTTTATTTTTTATTTTTATATTTTTTTTGAGATTCTAGATTTTAAGTTAGATTTAGATTTAATTTTAGATTATTAGATTTTTTCGTCGCTCATGTACAATTCATTTGTAATACAACAATTCTTGTTCACAAGAATTTTGAATTTCCAAGTAAATAGTGGCGTCTGCAATTCGTTTTCTGTTCTCATTTTAATCGTGACGCCGACAAAATCCTAATCGACAAAGCGTCACGCGCTGTTAGCGCCGGCAGCCAAGTGGCGTTAAATGATGACGTAGCAATTACGTATGGGTCGCGTGACCCCAAAACTTCTATTTGCACCATTGATAGGAATGATCTTGGCCTTGGTGCTCGTATAATGCAATGCCAATAGACACGCACTTTCTTTTAAGATTCTCTTCATTGCCTTTTCTTTCCTTCAAAATCACATGTGTAACGGCCTTCAATTTTTGTGGACTACATCTTTAGCTGTTTTCAGTGATTTGTGAGGAGGGGGTTACACATCCACTGCGTACAACTGAGAACGAATGTCTTCTCTTATTATCACTGCAGCAGTTTCAACAATTTGGAGTCTTTCTTTCTTCACATCATCTATTCTATTTGTGTACCTAGAACTTGTCAAAATCTCATATATCCAGTACCACGTAAGCATACTGTGGTAGATTTTTCCTTTCAATACAGTTATGTCATCTTGAAAGTAGTCATGTAATTTGTTCTTAAGCTATTTCTCAGATAATGTTACTTTGTTATCTGCTTCAATCGTAACTGGTAGATATTCATTAAATTTTTCCAGAAGCTTGTCTACAGAATACTTGCGCTTGTCATTTTCCTTCAAAATTTACACAGCTTGGAAAATGCTAAGGCTACACATCATCTTCAGGATGACCACGTTTTCTAGACGAGGGAATAGATTTGCATAACTTTGAAAATAACTGTGCTTCTGCGGCTACATGATCAATAACACTTCACTCTACTGTAGACTTGCCGGTCCCATTCATCATTTCTGAGTGTAGTATCGCAGATACTGTTTCATTGTAAGTGAAAGAACTTCAAATAATGTCAGCTCGTTTGTCTACAGTCTATTTCTTTCAGCCACAGTGTCACCCATGTCGCGCCAAAAAAAAAGCTGGGGATACAGAGCTGAGGAGAGGTGTTTTCTTTGATGATAGGTTTATCTCAGAAATCGCACTACTTTCTCGTATATAGGCTTTACGACAACTGTTATGGACTGTCACAGAAGACATGTTTTGTAACTTTTCTGAAATCCCATCTTTTCGTCTTTTGCTACATAATATTATTGTATCGTATCAAAAACCAAAACTGGTAAAAGCCGCCAAGTTCCGAATGGTTCGGCCCTTCAAATGAGTGATATCAACACACCAAAGCATTCGCCAAGTTAATCGCACCGCTTAATAGTTTGAAGGTTAAATAAAAACTAGAACATTGTTACTTTCGGTAGCAATGTTCAAGTTTTTAACGTCCAAAGTATTATTCGGTGCAATTAAGTTGGCGGATGTTTTGGTGTGTTGATATCACTCCTTTGAAGGGCTAAACCATTTGGAACTTCGCGGCTCCTTTTACCAGTTTTGATTGTTGATATATCACTCCTTTTTTTTTTAATTGTGTATTAGACTCGACTCCACTACCGTGCAGATGTGTAATAAAGTGCCACGTCAACAAGAAATTGGTTTTTAACACTTACCAACTACCTTTTGCCTAGAGGCCGAACCATTCTCAACTTAGTCACCTCCTTATAGGCTTTTGGTTTGGCTTTAATTTTGTGGTAATTTGTTTTATTTAGTTAGTTTTAGGTGTGTTGATATAACTCCTTTGAAGGGCCGAAACACACTCAACTTGGTGGCCTCTGTACCAGCTTTTGGCTTTGTTTTTACTGTTTGTTTATGGGCACAAACTGTCAAATTGCCGCTACAATTTCTTTGGCAACGTTGTTTACATTTATTGTGATACACTAATGTGTGTCTAGGCACGCGCGTTAGTATGCACGTTGTCATTGTCCGAACTTTGGCTGTCCAATGAGAGACGATGCCGACAATACTAACAATGGTTATAACAATATTTTCGTACTTACGCGCCCTCCCACGCCATCCCGTTAACACCTCCAGGCTCCAAACCATAAAAGGTACGCAGTTCGTATTGTACTGCACTCCAGTTATCTCGGTATCGATGAATAATCACCCTATGGGATTTAACATGGGGATGAGCGGACTAGCTAGTTAGTAGTTACACATTTGCAACGTTATTGGAGGGTGAAATTTTGCATTGAAAGCAGCTTAGCTGGCATTCCTACACGAGTTAATTTTTGTCAGGTGGTTCGTTGCTCTTGATTTCAACATAATTTAAGCTTTTGTACCGCATTATTATTTTTATCCAAGTACCTAAAATGAGCCCAACTCTGCTTCAGGATATAAGACATTGACGCTATAGCGTCACGCTACAATGGTTTACAATCTCGACAGTTGAATTGATGTGATGTTTGTTGCCTAACTTGGCGCGACACACCAACATGTGTCTAGATTCAGGCCTTTTATAACTTACTGTTTCATTGTCACCCAAAGTATTCTGGCAGGAAATGCACTTTTCATCTTCTGTGTCCAATAGATACAGATGCAAACCTATTTACGTTGCCTTTTGGTTTTGGACTTATATGTCAGACTGCAGGGAATCGAACCCACAACTGGGTATTTGTATGAAGCTTATGCCAGTGATACGACAGGTTTTGCGGGGCAAGGATATATTGGTGCATATAGGCTATATACTTGGATGATTTTAGTATTTTAGGACCCACCGCGGGCGGAGTTCGTGAAGATGTGTGCAGGAGTAGAGTTTCTGCGAAGGTTGGGGATTCTTTGTGAATTATGGTTAGAGTGTGTTGTCTCCGTCGCAGAATTTAACGTTTCTGGTCATGGAGCTGGATTTAGTGCAGGCAGGGTTTATCCTGCGACGAGATAAGCGAACTACCGAGCGGTAGGGTGGTAGCGCTCCTGCAGAGTTTGCTGGGCGTTGTCGAGAAAGTGTTGTGTGCTATAGACAAAGGTCAGGTACACACAAGGTGGTGGCAACAGGATTTGTTGTCATGGTTGCGGGCCGGTGCGGCACACACTAGACACGGCAGAGGATTTGGCTTGGTGGGAATCGGTACTTGTGTCTTTGGCTGTTGGCCGGCTCTTGATTAGAGGCCACAAGGGCGGTGGAGACGGACGTTTCAGACGTTGGTTGGGGTGCGTCGATGGTAGCTGGGCTGAGACACAGGGTCGATGGAAAGCCAAAGAGGCGTCTTTGCATATCAATGCTCAAGAATTGTTAGCATTCCTGAGGGCATTTGAGGCGTTAGCTGATTTACTCAGGGGTCAGAGGGTTCGTAAAAAGATTAGTGGAACGATCGTATGTAGTAACGTTGGTCACTCCCAGCTCATTACGTGACGTCACAGGAGGCACGCACACTGGAGTTTCCGGTTTGACTTGTGCACATGTGCGTAAGCTGTTGAGCTGTATTGTGACATCAGCGGAGGCAGCAAAATAAGCAGCCAATGGGAAAGCAATATGCAAAAAATTCGGAATAGAGGCCCCCCCCCCCCCTGGTTCGGATCCTCTCGGATAGCATGGTGGCGGAATGCTACATAAATCGACAGGGTGGAACGCGGTCACAGACCTTGAATGCGGTGGTCCGCACTTTAGAGGAGCTGTGACTGGGGCTACTAGGTTGGTCGGCCCTGGATCATACTAGAGGCCACAAGGGTGGTGGAGATACATGCTTCCGATGTTGGTTGGGGTGCGTCGATGGTAGGGGCTGAGGCATAGGGTTGATAAAAAGCCGAAGAGGTGTCTTTGCGTGTCAATGCTTGAGAATTGTTAGCGGTCCTAAGGGCGTTCGAGGATTTACTCAGGGGTCATAGAGTTCGGATGCTCTCAGATAGCATGGTGGTGGTATGCTACATAAATCGACAGGGCAGAACGCGGTCACAGACCCTGAATGCGCTGGTCCGCACGCTGGAGGGGCTGTAACTGGGGCTATGTTGTCCGGGGCTGACGGCAGTGTTTGTGACGGGCTTCTGGAATGTGAGGGGTGACAGCCTGTCAAGAGTATTGTGATACAGGTTTGACTTTATGTTGTCCCCGGCGGTGTTCCGGGAGATTTGCGAATGGTTCGGAACACCAGAGATCTGTTTGCATCATGAGCCACGGCCCAGCGACCGACGTACGGTGCGTGGGGCAGGGGCCAGGGTCCTGAGGTTACGGAAGCGTTTAGCGTGAGCTAGGGGTCGTTTCTACCATACTGCGGCGGCTTGTTTCCGCCGTGTCTGGTGGTTCGCTGCTGTGTGGAGAAATTGTTGAATGACCAGGTCGGGCGAACGGTGGTGGTAACCCCGGCTTAGCGAGCGCGGCCTGGTTTGTGCGGCTGACCGCCTTAGCAAGTGAGAGGCCCTACCCCTTAGGGGAAGGGGGTGGGGGTTGCTGCTCTGGGCCCCTTACGAGGGTACGGAGGTAGAGGACCAGTGGGGGCCCTGGTTAGTTTGGGGTGTTTGGACGAGGGTTTCTAAGGAGATTGTGATGGACGCCGGGTGCCACAAGAAAGGAGTAGTAGGAAGCTGGCAGGGATGGGGGTAGGTTGGGTAGAGCCAGAAGTGACGCTGTTTTTCATTAATTGACTCGAGTTAATGAGGGGTGTGACGTAGTGGAAACACGCCGATTGGTGGAGGTAGATCCCATTTTGTAACAGTTTCGTTAGATTCTCATAGAACTTTTATTCTCGTGCGAATACAAGTTCTCTGGTAGAATCTTCATTTTTTATTGCCTTACAATAGTGAATAAATCGTGCATGAAAAAGTAATTAATAAATACTGTACTAGGCTATGACTGAGCTCTGAAAATCACAATTACTCGGCCGAGCGACAGATAATATAATGCATCAGTTTGTTTTCTGTATTTGCATGGGCAAATATGATTTCTACCTAGTGCAGGAAGTGTTGCTTCTCTACTTTTATTTCTGCCCAGTGCTTTACCTTGAATTTCACCCCCCCCCCCATATCCATAATTATTTCATAAAATATTTCATAAATATTCATAAAAATATTTCAAATAAGAATTTCATTGTCAAACTCGTTGAATTTGCTGCACCAAATTTCCTGTAGTCACGAAATTTCAACCACATCAAAACAAAATCTGAATGTTATTGTGAACAAACATACTCGTGGACAAACAAACACACAAAATCCGAAGTAATTCGAGCATTAAGGCTTCCCTTTGTTCAGCCAATTCGTCCTTGTACTATGCATGAGTGTAACAATAGTTAGAATTTAAACTAGCATAGCGAATACATAGACTAAACCAGTAATTAGCAACAGGTCATGCATTTTTAAGTGTACAGTCATCCTGGTGTAAATTACCTTAGCACACTCCATAGTTCACGTTGCAACCGTTTTGACGCTGTTGGATGACTGGACACAAGTTTCCTCCGTCAGAAACTCCACAGCTGTAGCAAAACAAAAAAGTTTTTTCAGAAAATTCGAAGCAATTGTACTTACGCCATGAGTATTGGTTCCAGGTACAGGAAAGGGTACAGAGAACGACAAGTAGAAACCAATCATGACGCCAACAAACTTGCCAGCCCCCCCCCCCCCCCTCTCCTTCTCCAACAATTTGTGAATCCTTTTCTCCTTTGATGAAAGTATGTGTTGAGTGTGAGAGTCGGGAACCTGTGTTTTTTTTTAGCACCATGTGGGCCAGTCTTAGTAGACTGGCTATGGAGTGAGATATTTCAACCTAATTTACAAGAAAACCATTGATCTAAGCAAAAATTTCAACGGCAAAAGCCAACGGTTTCGGAGATAAATAGTATAATAGGCTGGCATGGCAGGTTTCAGCCGTCATTTTCAAAATCCGGCTGAAGCACAAGTGGGATCATCGGGGACTTTTAGTATGTTGTTTGTATGACTGCACAGAATCACTATGCAAATTATCTCTTTGGTAATTTTTTCCTGTCTTTATGCTAAATTGACTGGATTAATGTGTATTAAATAATTCAATTGCATTGAAAGTAGGTATTTTTTTTTTGTAATTTGAAGCAGGTGTTCAAGGTGGATAAATTGTTTCATGCTAGAGAATTTTTTTGCAGTGTAAAAATATTTAATTAGTAAAGTTTTCGGATGTTAGCTTATTTAGCTGCAGAAATAAGGAGCATGCACTGTACTGGGGTATACACAAAGCTAAGGTTGAACTTCGTATACGCCTTATCTTGACAGAACTATTTCCTCACCGTCTGTTGAATGTTAAACGCGTGTTAATTGTAAATTTGTAAATAAATATGTAGGCTTAAAACAAATAACTTCTAAATGTTGTCATGGATTGGCTGGCGTTTGTTAAATGTATTTTTCTAATAGTCACAAGGACTGCGTTTGTTGAGTTGGGAATAAAGTGTAATATGTGTAAGGAGGTCAAGCCTTCAGTCTGTTTTGTCTACTATATAGTGGCTTGACGTGCAGTCTAGAATAAGCTGAACAAATAAACTAAGACTTCGGTTTCTTTAATTCAGCTAGGTGCAAACAAACCAAGTTTTCACAAACAAGAATGGTATCAAAAAACTGTTCTCAATTATTGTGCATTCACGGCAACATATTGCACTACGTCTGTGCGTGCAGCATTTTAACATTCACTTGAGTCGTTCATATACAATCTTCAGCTCCGTTAGTCCGTATCTTGCTTTGTTTGGTTTTTTGTGTAAAAACCTTTTCATAGTTTGGTTTTTCACACTTGTCCTTACAACTCTTTCTGGCTTGTGTCTGATTTTCTCTTGCCGTGCTTCGAAACATTCGTAAGTGTAATTGTGAGTGTTGGAAAGGATTATTGCTAGCAAGAGCTTAGGTAATCTGAAGTTGATGGACCACTGTTAGTAGAGCTGGGCGGTATTGGGATTTCACGGTTCGGTACGGTATCGGTTTTTCCATTTTTCATACTCTGTTTTTCGGGTACGGTATTATTTTTTTTTTTTTTACAATACAAAATGTTAAAATAAAAATTTTTAAAAATAAGTTTAACATACTTCAACAAATCAACATCAAAAAAGTTGTGTTAATTTTTAAATTATTTAAAAATAATGCTTTTCCCAATTTTAAGATTTTGACGTTAATTTGTGCAAAACAAATCTTGTTCAGCGACATTATATACGAGAAGGCATCTTTTGGCTATAGCGGTTGACTTCCGGTAGCGTTGTCTGTGCTGCAACTGCAACCAATGGCTTGAAAACGTACAACTGTCAGAGTGACAGTGAGTTGCCGTTTCTGTGCCACGTTTTCTTTCACCATTTAACAGTTTGTTGGTTTTCAAAAATAAAGGTAACAAAATAGAAAAGTGTACGATCGTGTGTGCAGTATTGAAACCAAGCGATGTCATAGCCGAAAACCGAGATAACCGAATTCGTTTCGGTTTCGGTAAATACCGAAAACCGCAGTATTAATACTGATACCGCCCAGCATTAACTGTTAGTAAGATAAAAGAAGAAAGTCAAACGAGGATGTCTTTTACAGTATGCATAGATCGTTGGATTATTTGACTAATACAAACAACTCTAAAAACTAAGCACAAATAAATCTATAACGGTGAACAAAAAATTGTTTGGTACTGAGGCATATGTACAAAACGTCATCTGGTGACCAAGCCTTTTACTTTTTTAAATATGTCTTGACCATATTCGCCTCAGTCAAGAAAGAGTATCCGCTAGCCAGAGCTTTTGCTGTGTCAGGAGGAAAACTTCCAGTATTTCTTAACAGCGTACATAGCTTAGGCTATACCTTAGCCTCACTATTCTCGTTATATAATGCTTCTCAAAGTAAAAAAAATGTTTCTAGTTGCCATGAAAATATATACTACCTAATTTTTAGCATTCTCCTTCTAATGCTGTTTGACTTAGAGAAAGTTTGAAGAGATCCTTTCGCGTCGCTACTCACTGCGCATCCTACTGCGTAACCTCCAACGTATATAAACTAGAACGGAGCGATCCGGTTCATCTTTTCTACTCTATCACAGTCCTGTGCGGTTGTGCTGTTCTGTTTGCTCTCTACGATTCTGCCAACGATTCCGCAAGTGATTCCGCCTGCGATTCCCTTCCAATGAAGTTATGCACTACAGGCACACCGAAAGAACCATTAGTTTGCTCTGCTGCCCCCCCCCCCCCCTCGTCTCCTGCTCCGTTGGATCCTTCTGATCCTGGGGTAGAGATTCTCGAACTTCAGGTCAGGACTCGTTGGATCCAATGGTTCCACTCGGTAACGTGTTCCTGTCGACACCCAGTTCCGGCTGTTCCGCCCGCCGATACCGCTACCACGTCTACAGTCCTCCGCTAGCCGGGATCTACGGTCGCTTAGTGAGGAACTGTTCCGGGCCAAAGAACTTTATTCTCTCCTTAAACTCCAGGTTAAGACTAACTCCAGGAGAAGGCAGCGGCTTCTCCCCTCCTTGGTTCTTTGAACCTTTCTTCTCGTTCCTCTCAACCATCCGTTGCTTCACGTTCCGTTGCTAGCAAGCATGACGAACCGCTTTCCAAGCCACAAGTGCATGCTCTCATGGACTCTTCTCAGTGCACCTTTAAACGGAAACAACCAGCACCTCCGGATACTAGCTCTTATACGACTGCCTGGGTGGCTTCTGTGTCAAAGTGGCCCCGCATTGCCACTGACGATTCTGGACCCTCCCATCGCATAGATCCGGTTCTGCCACCGGTTCCGATCTGCCGCCCCTGGTCATGGATCCAGAAGAACGTCTCTCTCTTCTTAGTGATCTCGCCTTTCTAGCGATCCGTCGTCTTTTGCATTAGTTGACCCTCCGTTTACTGGTGATCCCGACTCCTCGAAAATTCTTCTTCCCGACTTACTGAACACTGTGGAGGTTATCGTTCGAGACTGTTTCCTGTATAAGCCCGCTCCTGATTCTGCCGGACCTTGCAAGAATCGCGGGCTCTCCACAGGATCGTTCTGGGGAACGTAACGCCGCTCGAACCGTTGGCGACGGTACTGCCAACCCCATGAATTTTGACAGTTCGCAATCTGAATTCCTCACGGCAGAGGTAAAAATGGACTTTGGTTCCTGGTTGTTCCTACCTAGACGAGCCTCCATTCCGGTTTTCGTGCTCCGCTACAATGACCGCCTCCTCTGTCTTGGACTACGAGATGCTTCCCAGGCAGATGTATTAAAAACTACAGCCAACGCTCTTTGTGAACGACTACGCGAATCCTCCTCCTGCAGACACGAAGCAGCTTGTGTTCCTGATCAATCAGGTCTTCCGCAAGGCTTGCTTTGCGTCCTACCACGCTACGAACTGGTTCACCCGTGCATTATTCCATTCCACTCTGCTCCTCGTGAAATTGCCTTAAACACTGCTCCAAATTTACATGATTCCACACGACATGTGCTCCAGAATCAGCCTATTCACGAGTCTGATGCTCTTTTTTGATGGCTGATCGTAAAAGTTGCTCCCAACCTTGATATCTCACTCAAGTAAGCCCAAACCAAACCGTCCTCGGCATTTCCGCTATTCCCGTTCCGCGACTACTCTCGATCCCGATCCTCCTAAAGATGACCGCACTTCCAAACTCCATAACCCTTCGCTGTCCTCCTTTCCACGTTCCTAATCTCCCTTTCGATCCAAGCACCAAGAGCGTGGACGTGGACGATCGCTTAGTCGCGCCTCCACTCCGAAATCGCCGACAACGCTCACATCCCCTCACCCACGATGCTAGAGACGTTCCTCTTACTGACAATTCCTCACCTCCACAACCTGTGGGCTTTGGTTTTATGCCACAGCCTGGCGTTCCATCACTTCCGACCCCAAGGTCCTCTCGATAATACACCATGGATTCCTTCCACAGTTTCTTCATTCCCCTCCTTTCCTAAGTCCGCCTTAGGATATGGAAGTTCCGCCAACCGCTCCACTCCTTGCCTAAATTTCGGACCTTTTGCGATCCGGGTTGTTTCCAGTCCGGTACAGCCCGGTTTCCCCTTACCAGAAATCCCTTTAAGATGTCTTAAAAGAAAATCTAATAAGAATCTTGTAGGAAAGTGGGACATATGCCTATAAGAATTCCTTTACATCTTATACAAACTTCTTATTAGATTGTAAAGTGCATTCTTATCAGATCGTATAAGCTAGTCTTATGAGATCTTATACGTTATTCTTAAAAGTTAGTCTTATAAGATCGTATATGATGCTCTATTGGATCTTATAAGATGTACTCATTGGATCTTATAGGATGTCCTTATTGGATCTTATAGGATGTGCTTATAGGATCTTATAGGATGTCCTTATAGGATCTTATAGGATGTTCTTATGGGATCTTATAGGATGTTCGTGTGGGATCTTATAGGACATTCTTATAGGGTCTTATAGGACATTCTTATAGGGTCTTATAGGACATTCTTATAGGGTCTTATAGGACATTCTTATAGGGCTTTATAGGTTATTCTTACGGGAACTGATCGGATATTCCTGCAGCAGCTTATAAGATGTTCTTATAGGATGTTATAGTGTATTCTAGGAGATTCCTATCCTAGTCTTATAAGCTATTCTTATTAGATCTTATAAGTAAAGCTATTACAGTTAAATAGGTAATGATAATTTAGCTTGTTAAAATTGTCTGCAAATTTTAGATGCTTAGGTTTTGTTGTGATATAAATAAATAGAATTAGCTGTAGCCATTTTGTTTATTCATATCACTACAATAACTACAGCAAGCATGTTTTAAATTATATTTTCAGCAGATTTTAACACTTGCGGCAACTTACTTTAAAGGGACAAGACTGAATGTTTCATGCCTTACGGTACTAAAATGGCATCTAAATTTTAGTTAGGTGTAAACAACCCTCTCAAATGTGAAGCCAATAGCAGTCGTCACTTGGCCAATAGACCTTACAAAGCACTCGCCATTTCACAATTTCTACTCGCCACATACCAATGACATCGTGCGCGATGCATAGTTTTTCTAATTCATGCAATTACGAAATTGTAAAATTCTCTTTAACCCCATTATTAATAAAGATAAAGCAGTTACGTAGCCCTTATAAATCTGAGCATAACGCCGCAAACCGTTCGTCTCTAACTTGTACGGTTCCCGAGATATCGCTCTTTCAGTGTCATTCTCTATTGCTAGTCGCCATTTTGGCGAGTAAGCCTAAATTTCAGGTCGCCAACTACTGATTTCCTTTTGCCAAATGGCAAGTGGCGACCGACATTGGAGAGGGTTGGGTGTAAAGTAATAAATAATGTTACTGCAGTCGCCATTTTGGCAAGTAGGGACCAAAACTAACTTGCTCCTTGCCAAATTTGGTCGCCATTTGGCAAGTAGTGAGCAACATTGATGAAGATTGGGGCTTATCTCTGAGACAAAATATTGCAAATTTACACATTTTGTTCAGAAGCACCTGTGGCACGCTTCACCAGTGTTGGTTACCAGACGCCAAATAGAGGAATA
Source organism: Lithobius niger (assembly GCA_023313725.1). Lineage (NCBI taxonomy): Eukaryota > Metazoa > Arthropoda > Chilopoda > Lithobiomorpha > Lithobiidae > Lithobius > Lithobius niger. The sequence continues at coordinate 45,575 of JAHWFP010184096.1, read as the reverse complement.
GGACTATTCGAAAGATGGTGACTTTAGTAAGGGTATACTCGCCAAAATGGTGACTGTGAATCCCGAGCCTCAAATTATCAGAGGCTGTCTCTGGAATAGGATCGATAGAAACTAACGTTTGTGGCATTGCATTCAGAATTTAATGGGTTAATCAGTTAATCTAGAAATGTAGTAGCGCTTACTTTGAAATACGGGAATCATCTTCATAGCACAGCTACGCACAATTTCAAATAAATAAAGATATCGGTACCAAGATCTTCTGCAAATTTTGGACTGTCAATCCCTGGAGATGTTTTGAGTTTCAGACGACAGTCTTCTTCAGGCAACCGCAGAAAAATAACGTCACTATGTCATGTTCTGTT
>JAHWFP010184096.1:0-40213 GCA_023313725.1 Lithobius niger | reverse complement strand
CGTACCAATGGTTTTCCAGTTTTTAGGATATAACTTTAAAATGGTTTCAGCTAGTGACTTTTAATGTGCACCACTGGAAAGCTCTCGTCGAGACGATGAATTTGGTATATTTGAACGTCAAAATTGGTCAAAAATTGGCGAAGTTATCGCATTTTCACCGGAGTCGAGTTTTTCGAGTATGGATTCAAGTGACGAGCAGAGTTCGAGTACATATTACATACTCGGCTCGGCTCGAATTTTTCGAGTATCGCACATCCCTAGTTAAAACATGATTGTTTTGTATTCGGCTTGAGCGTCGATCCTGCGTACATTTTGAAAAACCTATGCAAATAGTGACATTTGATACAATCAGACAATCTAAAAATGTTTTAAGAAACACTGTTCCACTTTACCAAACAGTCATTTAAACCACACACGGTTTGAAGGACTGTTTGGTAAAGTGTAAGTGTTTCTTTATAATTTGAATCGTAGGCCTACCAAGTAAAATGAGCCTATCGGCCTTTAAAATCTAAAAATGGTACAGCTTGGTTCCATTTTTCTAACTTTTTAAATTTGTTGCAGCATTTTTTTTTAAATGTTTTTTTTTGTAAATTTTAGAACAAATTTTAACACTTGGGCCTTCTTCCATATTGGAAAATCACTAAAATATAGCTACAACAAACTAGGCTAAACATGAAGAAAACATGCAAGGCCTGAAATCAGCAAAACTCGATTATGCTAGGAGGTTACATGTGTGCCTAAGTGCAGATTTCGGCCAAGGATCATGATTAGGCTACATCAAAATGATTTACATTAAAAGAAACAATCCACTGAAAATTATTCAAGGCACCAATTTAAATTTTTCACACATTATTAGCTTTCAAAGCTATGATCGACGGGCACAGAAAAAAAGTTTTGCTGGTCAGACATTTACCTCTTCCAAAGGGGACATAAGGTCACCACACTTATTTCTGATCAACATTTTAGTGCGAGCTTCACGTAGTTCTTATTGCTGAATTTTGCTGTAAATTTAAAGATTCATTGCTTTTATTTAAACGTCTGCTTGTAAACTAGTGGAATGAAATGTAAATTATTTGTTTTCCCAACTGTACATTTAACCAAGAGTTAGCTGTTAACTCAACGCCCACCTGGTGGCAGCACTATTTGATTTATTTTACTTAAACCATTGTAGCCCATGCTTAGATGCTCTATTCCCTCACCGGGCCAGTAGACAGCTATGTTTGTTGAAACATTCAGTCATACCAAGTAGTAAGAAGAAATTTAAACTCTGCAAGATCTACCAGATGCTGGTGCGTGCACCTCCCCGTCGTAGCACCTGCCGTTACAATGCACACTTTGCTGAAAGCCTTCGTGATGAAGATGACCCTGCGGCAATTCCGTTGTCCGATCTTGTGAAGACAGTCAAAGACATCGTTCCTGACTGTTTCCTGTACAAGCCATCTTTCCCCGGCTCGGAACCCATCAAGAACAGATGATTGTGAACAGGTTTCATGACCAGACACCACTCGTCGCTCCGTCCTCCAACCACCCTCCTCACTACATTGTACGCAACGGAGGTCGTCTTCTTGGCAGAGGTGCACCACTGGAATTAGACAGGGACCTTCCACCACTTACTTTCAAATGAAGTGCAAACCAAAAGTCTGTGTAAAATTCTACCTGAATTTTACACTGACTTTTGGTTTGCGTTTCAGTTGAAAGTAAGTACTATGAAAAACCAAAGTAGACGGACGCTCGATATTTCTATGCCTTGAAAATGTGCATTACCTGATTTTCAGCATTCTCCTTCTCTCAATACTGTTTTATCTAGAGATTAAAGACTTTAGGCACCGCCAGCGTCGCTACCTATTGCGCATCGATTCTGCGCAGCCTCCTTGATATACAAGCGGAGACAGCATCTGTATTTCAATCTATTCTTCTCTAGCTCCCGACACCGTCGGACCTGCTGTTTCTTCTTCGTTTACGGTCACCATGCCTCGAGCCGAGGGTACACCACGGGAACCGGTGGACTGGTCTTCCCCCTCAGTCTCCCCCCTCGGTCTCGGTTCCTTGCTCGACCCACGTTACCTGTGTTCTCTACTGTTTCGGCAGCTTGTCCCCTGGACCCGGGACTCTACGGTCTATGGTCCCCTGGACCCGGGACTCTACGGTCTATGGTCCTCTGTGCGGACCGTTCACCGCTTCCGTCGGTCCCACTCCAGACATGGTCGCCACAGTCCCACTTCGGTGTGGACAGCCACAGCGGATCGACCATTACGGTCTCTAACAGGACCTGCTCACCGCCAAGAAACGGTACCGATAACCATTTGAAACTCAAGAGTCTAAGCTCGACTGACTGCTGCACAACGAGCGCTTCACCATTCCGACAGTCCCCTGGACCTTTCCTCTCGTTCCTCTCGGACCGTGTCATCCACGCAACAGACAACAGACAAGTTGGCTCTCCGGCCAGGCTCGTATATCCCCTCCTTTACGCATGCGCCAGAGCAGGCCTCTGTATATAAACGTTCGAGCCGGAGCGTTCCTCATCTTTTTTTCTAGGGCACCACGTCGTGTAGTTATCCTTCTGGCCCTCCCGTCCACTTCATGCATCGACTCACAACTGGTATTCTCCTCAGTTCCTGGGTGCAACCTTCGAACTGTTGGCTCTCACTTTTAGCAAGCGTTCCCCTTCGGGGCGAGTCGGTCCACACTTCGGTTCATCCTCGGTCCCACTTCGTTTCCTAGGGGTACCCACGATTACCTTGGACTGCCTCTACATGTTTCGGACATCCAGCCGTGCATCTGCGTTCATGTGCTCTTGTCCGTTCATTTACGCCCGAGGAACCGGTAGCCGGGCGACTGAGCATCGACTACTTTCATCTTGATGTCGGTGTATCATTCTCTGAAGAGGACCGTCCCTGGGCTTCTAGCCCGCTTCCTTCAACCCGAAGATTTTCGGTTCTGTCATCACTGTTCCCTCATTGCTGTCTCTGGATTCAAGTGCTTTTTCGTTTAGCACTACAACAGAGGAACCAAGGCGACCGGGTACTGGCGGCCGAACGTCCTACTTCGACTAGGTTGCTGCTCACCTATCCGTTTTCGCTTTCAGCTCTCCCTATCAGCAATGGCAAGGATTCTCCGCTTAGACGTGTCAACATGCCTTCTGTTCCCTCGCTAGCAGTCGGGACCGAGAGCCCGGACCCAGGCTCGGACCGCGCCCAGTACCCTTTTTTTTTTCCCCTCTAGTCTCATTCGGTTCACCTTCTGCCAGGTCGTGTCTCTCTACCCTCGGTTCCGTTAGGCCCATATCCACAGTTCCCCAAGCCGATAGGCCTATACCGGTGGTACCATGGGGCTGACAAGTCAATAGTGCGTGTTCCTTATAACTCCAGCCGATCAATGTCTACAGATAGATGAACCAGTGGACTCGTTTCCCCTTTTCGAGTCACCTGCAGCCACAACTCCGAATTTTATCAGTTATTGTATTCCTCTCCTTCCGCATCGAGCAAGGGGAGGGGGTGGAGGACCGACTGGCAATCGCGGTCCCTAAGCTCCAAATCGTCACTTCTCAACCTCACCTCACGGTCCCCTCTGTCCTCATTCCTCGGTCGCCTAGATCCTTGGGTATGTCGGAATGAATCACAAGGACCGCAGCTACGTCGAGAAAAGTTTCGTTTTCGCCAGCAACCGTTGCCTTCTGTTCCCCGTCGTTTGTTTACAAGAACCTAGCCGATTCTTGGATCCTCCATTTGCTCCACACACCAGCGTTATTTCAGCCTTGGTCTCTAGCCATACATTGTATTTCCACTTCTTTACTTCATTTTGGTAATTTCAATTACGGTCGCCCCAACCGGGCGATCGCACAAAGCTCCAACTAATTACGCATTTTCACAATTCGTCCAGAACATGCACGCGGTCTTTTAGACAGGCAGATCCTCAACACCAGATCCTCAACACCAAATAAGCTAGACCCAGAAGCCTTGTCTCCTGACACCTTGTCCCCGGTCCCCTGTACTTCATCACCAAGATTCATCTGCAGAACAAGGATACCTCGTCTGTCGCTTTGGTCAGCCTCCGCTGCTACTTTACTGGTCGCCTCTCGGGTTTCTGCCCTCGACACATGGTTTGGTCCCTGGCTGCGGCAACCGTCCCTGCCAACCCTCTTGTTTCCTGAATTCCTTGCTCTTTGCCAGTCAACTACCATCATTTTCCTGTTTCACAAGAAATTTTTCGGCACCAACATTTGACCAAGTTCCTTCTGTCTTACTACAGCTGGTCGTTGTTCCACTGTGTGGACCGGAACCGGGTCCGGGATCTTCCTAAAACTGCGCACCTACCGTCTGCATCTGCTACGGACCTGCTTGACGCTCAAGACGAGCTCGTCTTTCACGGTCCCCGAGCCCATCTACACGCCTCCACCAGCTTCAGCGCCCGTCGTCAATCATCCATCCAGACGACCTCAGACACTCTTTTCCGGTACCTAGGACCGTCTATACAGCGCAAGTTTCCTCGTCGGTCCCTACTGCACCGTTCCCTGTTCCGGTCACTCCTTCCCTCTCTCAGACGACTCTCAGAACTACTATCTGTCCGGGTCTACCGCAGCTGCTGGAAAGGACCATCTGCAACCACAAGACCCATATTTGTGTCCATGGCTCAACGGCTCTTCCCGGATTGGGACAGGATCCTCATGCTTACGTTGCTACTCCTCTGCACCTTGTTGAGCCCCTGTGCGCCTCACCGCCTTAGTTGGACAACCATTTTTCTTTTTGCCCTTACCAGATGCCTACGTTGCGGTGCACTTCAGGCTCTTTCAGCTACTCACGCTGACTGCCTTATCCCAACGACACCTCAAAAATCGCTCTTGCCCCATGGTCCTCTTTTCGGGCGAATACCTCAGAAACCTTTCAAGCGGTCCCATCCGTTCGTCATTCCAGTACTCTGTGTCTTGGGAGGTAACCGAGAGAAATGTCGCTGTCCGGTTCAAAACCTCAAGTTTTCCTTAAAAATTTACAAGTTCCTCTGTCTACCTCTTCGGACTGAACGCAGCTCCTCGAGTGTTCACTGCAGTTCTCAAAGCTGTCCTCTCCTACTTACACCAAAACCAAATTCGTGTGGATGCCTACCTCGACGATTCGCTCCTTCCTCATCAAGACATCCAAACGCTGCTTCACAACAGGGATTTCACATTACAACTCCTGACCTTCCTTGGCTACAGTGTTAACCTTCTTAAATCCCGGTTGACACCGTCACGTTCTTTCCAGTTTCTAGGCGTACACTTCGATCTCCTCCATGCGATCGTGATGCCCTCCTCCCTCCGACCGGATAAGCACCGTCCAAGCGAGGATTCACGGTTTCATAAACCAGCCATCATACACTCGTCGCGACCTCAACTCCCTCGTCCATACTCTGGGCTCCCTCACCTTGCTCGTACCTTACGGCCGATGGATGGTGCGGCCACTACATCATTTCCGCCACTACCGCCTTTCCGTTCAACACGCTTCTTTGGTGTCCTTCACCTCACCTTTGATGTCCTTCACCTCACAGCAACAGTCCCACTTCACAAGCCGACTCCTCACCTTCATTTGTTCATGGATGCCTCTCGGCACGGGTGGGAGGCTCACAACGGCAACCGAGTAACCGCGGGACCTGGTCACCGCGAACCACAAACCACATCAGGGTTTTGGAACTACGAGCTGTCCTTCTCGGTCTCCAGTACTTTCGTCACAAAATTGAAGGCAAGGTAATTCAAGTCCACGTCGACAACACGACTGCGGTAGCATATCTACAGAAGGGCGGGGTATTGGCTCCTGCACCCTGCACGAAGTAACATCAGAGATTTTCAACTATAACGCACTTTTACACATACCAGGCAGCCGCAACGTGGACGCGGACTCCCTGTCCCGACGCCGACGCTCCCCACCATCAGGAGAATGGACACTCGAAACATCCATATGCGAATCTCTCTTCCTATTATGGGGCCATCCCATGGTGGATCTCTTCTGCCAGACTTCTCCAATTTGTCAGCCCAGTCAGGGGTTAGTCTGGCACTACGATCTTTTTCCGAGCCAAAATACAGAAGCCATCTGAACGATCCCAGCCATTCATAAATCCTGCTCTCGCCAACATCCTCGGCAATGAACCAGAACGGTCCCTCTGTCTTTTTCGAGCTCTCAGGTTCTGCCTGAAAGCATCAAAGCTGATTCGTCGAGGACGGTATCGGCTGTTCCTTCCAAATATAGGGAAACTACGGCTAGAATGGTCGCCACTTTGATCAAGACTGTTATCGTGCAGGCTTACGACGCCGTCGACATCAACTGCGCAGAACAAGGCATTCATGTTACCGCTCACGAACTCATTTCAGTGTCCTGGGCACACCATAGCAACATTCCCATCACTGATATTATGGAAGCTGCATCCTGGAGAAATCCAACACTGTTCACCTCTCATTTCTTGCGCAAAATGACTGCACACGCCGATGATTTATACCTTTTAGGCCCCTTCGTGGCAAGACGGGTACTATGACATCCCCTCAAGCTCACGGTCCTTTTCTTCCAGCGTGCTACCTTAGGGAGCTCCGGCATGTGGCGCTCACCGCCGTTGACGAGGTCAGTGGAATGCTAAAAATCAGGTAAAGTACATTTCATGGCAAATAGAAACATCAAAATACCAGAGGCACCTGGTTAATTTTTGTTTCTATTGCCTAAATGAAGTTGCCTACTGCCTCCATCTTGCTGAAGTTAAATAAAAAGATATTTTATTATACAAAAGTAATAGGGATACCAGAATGGCTAGCAATAGGGTACTAGCAAGGCTAATTAACTGTGCTTTAGTAACAAATATCCATTAAATAAAGTTAATGCAAAAACATTGCTCAGAGTTAATACCGTAAATTTCGTATAAATGCCCAGCCCCCTAAAATGTTTGAAGGTAAAAAATCGTGATATACTGTTGTTGCAGGGTTCAGACAAAACCTGGAGAACCTGGAAATTTCAGGGAAAATGAAAGAGCCAAAATCTCAGGGAAATTTCGGGGAAAACAAGAATTTTTATTTGAAAATCAGGGAAAAGACGGGGAAATTTGAAAACATGCCTTTGTGTCTGGTCTGTAAGTTCCATTGAATTAGCCGATCAGAAAATAGGCTAGCCTATAGCAACTATTTAAATTTGTGCTTTAATATGTTCAAGTATTTTCGATATAACTTCAATCAACCAATCTTAAACTAGTACTAACAACTGTGTTGAAAATGCGTTTAGTCCCGTCTGGACTAGTCTCTAAACAGCTATTTTCTGGTATGTTGGATTATTTTTGTACAAATATTAATCAAAACATTAGCTACTGCCTGTTTCCCTAACAAAACATCTTGTGAAGACCTGGAAATTCCCATTGGATGCACCTGGAAAACCCGGAAATGTCAGGGAAATTGAAAATTGTCTGAACCCTGTTTGACGCCCACCCCTTACAAATCATCGATTTTCTGTGGCAAATTTAACTAAAATCTTATTATATTTTAACGAAATCAACGTCCAACTACTAAAATCTTGGTCATTCAATTGTTAAAAACAGATTGTTACGCACATTCTCAGAATCAAATACTGTACCAGTATTCTTGAGAATTTTCAACAGACAGACTCCGTCTTCATCAGGCTTAACCTACACAACTCAAACTTTTATGTTGCCTCCATGGAAATCTGCGCTGGCGTGGCCTCCTATATTTGTCATTCTCGTTCATTCACTGCTTCGTGAGTCACTTGAAAACTCGTCTCTAAGGAGGAAACAAATTCCCGTATTGGATGGGCCTTGAATGTTCATCATGTCAGCGTCATTTTTAATATGCAGCTGAATTTCAAGGGATTGACTGCGACTCAATGTCAAATATAGGAGGCCACGCCAGGCACAAGTGCAGTTTTCCATGGTGGTAATGTAGTTGACAAAAAGTTGTGTAGGTTAGGCCTGATGAAGACGGACATAGTCAGTCTGTTGAAAATTCTCAAGAATACTAGTACAGTATTTTTGATTTCTGAGAATGTGCGTAACAATCTGTTTTCAACACTGGAATGATCAAGAATGACGAACTTTCAGAGTAAAAGCCGTTACGGTTTTTTCAGTGACTAAAATCTTGGTTTTTCTTTGTAAAAATTAAGTAAGCTTCATACTTTTAGCAAAATTAACATTTAATCCAACATGATTCATGGGAGCAATCACGGAAAAGTCGGAAATGTTAGGCCTAGCGATTGATCATTGACGTTCTCGATCTGGAGACAGTCTAGCAAAAAACACAATGCCTTTATTCTCATTTATTCACAAATTCAGTTTACTAGGTGGCGTCCTTCTAATATCTAACATAATTCAAAGTTAAAACTAATTTATAATCGTCGCCAACATTCAAAATGACCGCCATTCACGACCGATAATTTTCTGACCGGCCAAAAACGTGATTCGGCTGACGCCTGAGATCCGAAATAATCTTGTAAAAATACAAATAACTTTTTTTACAAGGTCATTTCGGATCTCGGGCGGATCACGCTTCGGCTGGCCATAATTTTTTTTAACGCGGTCATTCGGATCTCTGGCGTCAACTAGATCACATTTTTGGAAATTTGCGTCAACACAAAATGTGCTTCACGGTCCTTAATCGCATTGTTGTTTTGAAGGTTGGTGGTAATTATAAATTAGTTTTAACTTTGAATTATATTAGGTATTGAAAGGAGGATGTCTAATAAACTAAATTTGTGAATAAATGAGACTAAAGGCACTGTTTTTGCCACAGACTGAATTCGGATCACGCACGTCAATGATCGATCGCGTAGGACTAATCTTATTTACGATCTCTATCCGCTCATGTTACCGAAAGTTTGTATGGTTAGAAATTAGTTTTAGCTACGAATTATGTTAAATTTTGGAGGAGAGAGAGTATACAATAACCTAAATTTGTGAATAAATGAGAACAAAGACATTGTGTTAATGCTAGATGGAATCCAGATCACGTACAAAAATGACTTCATTATCGCCGACCTTTACGTAATAGAAAACTCCCTCCCTGGATAGAATTTAGTTTAGAAAATAGATACATGTTTTTAACGCCCACCCCCCAATTTTAGACAAATATTTTACAAGCCCATGGGCGTTTAATACACGATTTACGGTAACACTCGTTCAGGTAAATACGTTGCCTGAAACAAAGCTCAAATCATTTCTACAACTTTAATTTTTTAGGAGTGCAGAGCCATTTTTAAAAATTCTGTTGTATATTTAAAGAATGTTCCTGGTGTTTTTATAAAATGTTCTATAAACATTTCATGAGAATAAGAGAAGTTACTAAATTCAACGAAATTACCGGTACCGTAAATTGAATACAGAGGAAAAATTCACACTTTACCACACACGTGTGTGGTAAAATGTAACTTCAGCCATCACTACATATTGTTAGTATCAATGCTGCAGCCAATCCATTAACCTGCTTAAAAACTTGGGCAAACTACAGTAGTAAATGTTGGTTTTGTGATCTACCGTAAATCTCGTATTAAATGCCCAGAACCCTAAAATGCTTGAAGGTCAAAAATCGTCGCCTACCCTTTAAAAATTATTGATTTTCTGTGGCAAAATGAACTAAAATCTTCTTACATTTTAACGAAATCATCTTTTCATCCCAGTAAATCGTGGTTTTTGTGTGGCAAAATTAACTAAGAGCTTCATACATTTAACAACATCAACTTTTAGTACAACTCGATTCATGGGGGCGTTTGTAATCACGGAAATAGTCGGCAATATTATGCCTAGTATATTTAGTCTAGCGAAAACACAATGCCTTTATTCTCATTTATTTATTTACAAATTTAGTTATTAGGTCCTCCTCCTTCCAATATCTAACAAATTCATAGTTCAGTTGGTTTTAAAACGAATTTCTAACCATCACCAACCTTCAAAACGGACGTAATTCACGACCGGAAGCAAGTGGGTTAACTCATTTTCCCCATCCTTTTCTGCGTTTCCTGTAGTAAGTAATCCACATCGGAAGTTCCGGCGGAAGTGGACACGTAGGTCTGGACGTATGGAGCCTCCAGTATTGGTTGCTTACCGGTTGTGAAGGTGATGGTTAGAAATTAATTTTAACTTTGAATCATGTTAGATATTGGAAGGAACACGATCTAATATACTAAATTTGTAAATAAATGAGAATAAAGGCATTGCGTTTTCGCTAGACTGAATTCAGATCACGCGTGTCAATGATTGATCGCGTAGGCCTGATCTTGTGTACGATCTTGATCCGCTCATGTTACCGAAGTTTGTATTGTTAGAAATTAGTTTTAGCTGCGAGTTATTTTGAATTTGGAGGAGAAACCATACAATGACTTAAATTTGTGTATAAGTGAGATCCAAGCCATTGAGTTAATGCTAGATTGAATCCAGATGTGATAGAAAACTCCTTCCCTGGACAGAATTCAGTTTAGGAAATAGATAAGTTATTAACGCCCACCCCCCAATTTTAGATAAATTAATTTTACAAGCCCATGGATGTTTAATACGAGATTTATGGTAGTATAATTCAAAAGGTAAGCACATTGCAGAACCGTAATTACCAAAACGTTTTGAGGCCACATATTGACGACCAGCACAAGTACCTCATAATTTCACCACCATATGTTAGTACGGGAATAAAAAAAAATTGTTTAAAAGGTCTCGTGACTCCTCAATCCACGTATATAGGCCTTTTTTTGTTTTAGCGATTTTTCGTAATGTTATTCTGAATTTGCTGGTAATGGCTGTAAGCTGCAAATAAAGGAAGACTTAAGATTTATTAGGTTGATTTTAAGCCATGCAAAAATTTTTTGGGTTTACTGGCGAGGTAGCAAATTAAAGCACCAGGCAACCACGGATTGTGTTTAATTTATGCAACTGACTACATTTATGGCATATATCAAAGCTGAAAGAGTATGTAGTCAGCCTACAAAATATTTTATTTGTTATTTATGTTTGTTATTTAATGTAATATGTTATTCGAAAAATATCGTAGTACATTCTGTGAAATTACTGAATCGAAAAAAGTTGGCACACCTTTCATAAATGTTCGGTGGCAAACGTTCAGTATTTTAAGGTTTTTAGGACTGCTCACTACGTTATTTACGTTATATTACTCAAAGTTTTTTAGATTTTGTGTAGTAAGTTGAAACAAAGTCTTGAAATTAGCACCATAGAAAAGCTCATTCTGAGCTGGTTAAAATGGAGCACTGGAATGTCAAAAACGTTAAAATTTGGAAAAATATGATTTTTAGCAGGTGGACCAAGATTCGGATAAAAAAAATGTTGACCTGTGATAATTGAAGATAGCCGCTCATGGCTGTAAACCAAAGAATTAAATTTGCATGGCCTTATAAACACAATCCTTCCATAGAAACTTGTGATCAGTAAGTTCTTGTTAATCTTTATGATAACAAATGTCCTCCCCTATTAACTAAAAAACAAAGCGTTGAACCAGTTTAAGTGGCTTCAAACTAAAAGTATCCCTGATGGGCACAAAAATCGTAATAACAAAAGGAATTCAAAGTAGGCTCGGTTTCATCAACGATAACGCGTTTGGCTTATGGCTTCATTGTGTCATGAAACACTAGATTTACTGATATTACTTCAAACTGAATTCTTTCTTGTCTCATAGTATGAAAGTCTTTTGGGTGGGTATTTTGTCAATGTTGCTGCCTATTGTGTCAGTAAAACATTTATGTCAAATTGCATGTAATCAATTTTGTGTTTAATCTGCGGAAGTGTATATTTTTTGTTCAACAAGTGAATGTTCTGTTTGTTAAAAAACTTGTGGAGTATTCACAAGAACCTTAGGCCTAAACGCTCTAGTCGGCCATAATAATTGCTATGAAGAATTATTGAGTAAGCTCCTATAGTTTTGTTTTATGTAATAAGAAGAATGAGAACAAAAACATAATTTTAAAACTGGAATTAATTCGCAACGTAATTTTTCATTATTTTACTGTAAATAAAGTTGGATGTTTTGCCAGTTTTATTGTTTTTTTGTTCTTTTACAATTTTTTATTGTTTTGATTGTCCAAATAAGTATATAATCTTATTTATGTATTGGTGCTACGCTTGTTGTGTGATGTTTATAAGGCTGTACCGAACTGATATCTGCCAATCGGAGCCTGACTGCAAAAAATTCGGTTGCTGGTCAAAATGTGACAAGATGCTAATCAATAAAAGTTTGCTAATCACCAACGAGATATGCAGTGCAGAACCAGCTTTGTTAGTATTCTGGATACAAGAAACAAAAGCATTAATCCAACCAAACTTATGTTCGCCTACTGCAAAAAAATTTATGCAAACCACGCTATTAGGCCTAACCAGAGATATTTTTTCTCCTCACCATTGTCAATTAGGCTTAATGCACAGACAAACAATTTTCTCCTTTTAGTTTTATTTCTAAAAGATTTGAGCATATTTGATAGGTACTTGAAGTATCCTAATTCATTTTGCCAGAGAAACTGTTGAATCTGCTCCCTTAATTTCCTTTTTAGACAAGCCACTGTGAAATGAAGCCAACATGGCTTAATATACTTAAGGTTTAACCTGGCGATAGGCCAGGAATAACAAGTCAAAGTATTTAAATAGTTTCTATGTGCCAACAAAAATGTCAGGGTGTTTACTAAGCATATTTTCCTGATAATCCTGAAAAAGTCAGATTTTTTCCAAATGAATCCTGATTTTTTTTTTTTTTTAACAAAGACCGGATGAAGAACAACTTAAGAACAATTGTTGGGTGAATTAAATGCAAAAATTGCCAGACTCGGTGAGAGCATACTGTACCTAAAAAAAAATGAATAAACAAAGTTTTACCTTACTAATTGTTAGGCCTAGGCCTACTTGCAACTTTTTTTTAGTAGTGGTGGAAATATCAGAAAAAAAAGGCAGCGGGGGACTAGTACTAAATGTACATTGAACACGGATGTTTGTCTGGGTGGGTCTTATTTTTTTTTCTATTTCCAAACACTTTACGTTTAAAAGGTCATGATTTTTTTCTGTATTTCTGTCCTGATACTCCTGAAAAAGTCCTGATTTTTTTTAATTTCAGTTTTAGTAGACACCATGCATTTACTTCCCTCATGCTTTTAGTCTAGATTAAAGTTATGGAGCCCACCAGTCTCGCAGCCCAGTGCGCATCTCTTCTGCGCACCCCTCCGTACATAAAAGTTTCAACAGCGATGCTTACCATCTTTTCTACGGTCTGCCTCGATCGGACTTGCTGTTCTTCGCTCCTGGAAGGTTACTCTGTGGTCTGTGCTACCGGGGGATCCCTTTCTTGCAGACCATAAGAACAACTGGCACCCTTTGCCTTCTCTAGACGGCCATGAGGTAGCATACCCAACGTTACCCACTTCAGAAAACTCTACGCCCTTTCGCAACAAAGCCCCAGGGCGTGGACAAGGCCGATTCCAGGACTGTAGCTGTACTCACGACTAGGGATCGACCGGAGCCAAAATTTACCGGTGCTGCCGGTGCCGGTCCTTGCAGCTTTTGGCACCTACCGGTACCGGTTCCAAAATAAAAATGAACGTATGGAACCATGATTTATTGTAAAAAAAAAAAAAAAAAAAAAAAAAAAGCTAACACATTAAAGACAAGGAGGGCTGTTACCATTTGTCAGCATTGTAGTAATTGCATACCACTGAAAACTGTTCTGATCAGTATCAGTACTTGTGACTACCTAAATGTAAGCACAAATAATAAAAAAAATGTTGGGCATATTTATTGAAGTATCATACTCGCACTTCATTTCAAAGCAACTGTCAAATTGGAGAAGGTTCCAGGACCACCCCACCCACCAAAAATATCTATATCCTATTAATTCAAAATATGGTCAAGTAAAAGTGATTAAGGGCAATAAACAAATATAATCCCCCTCCCCCTCCTCCATAACTCCGTAACTTTTCCAAACGTCGCACAACTTAACGAACGAATGGTTTAAAACCACCCCAAATCATCAATCTTTCTGGCCCACTACCAACACGGAAAAAGGCTTAGATTAAGTGATTTTCCATTTCAGATTCTTGAATTTCCATGAATTAACTTTTAAAATAAATATCTATGATTGGCAGCTCCTAGATATCTGCTAGAGCCAAGCAAACACAGCACAGCACCGCAGTGAATAATTAAAACTTTCATTCTTGTGTCTTAAATTAATTATAATTTTCATAATTTTATAAATACAATGAATTTTGACAAACTTTTTAAGATCATCAACCCCCTAGTCTCACTATGCTAGATTTTTGATTTGCACATTTTTACTGCTGACCGGTAATCACCCTTGTTCCTGAGCTCCAAAACATAGTGCTCTTGCAATGGATGGTGCAGTTAACTTACGCTACTAACGTTTTACAGTCATCCGAATTCTTTAAATAGTGAAAGGTAAATAAGATAGTAAATGAAAGTTCTTCAAGTACTTGAATAAAGGTTCATGTATTTGAATAAATAAATAATAGAAGCACATCGTTAAGAATTGACCAAATTTGGGCCGGTGCTAGTACCGACTCAATTGTAGACGTTGGCACCGGTGACGGTATCGCTGGTACCGGCCGGTACTCAGCTCCGGTACCGGCTCCAGTCGATCCCTACACCCGACCGTTGTAGCCGATACACCTCGCCTGGCTGGCCCCAAGCAGCGACCCGCTCTGGGCGCTGACGTTCACCCTTCGACCTTTCCCGTTAGGGGTCGCCTTTGCCACTGCCGCACGATTACTTCCGACCCTTACATCCTCTTGATCGAAAGCGAAGGGTTTCTTCCAGAATTCTACAGTCGCCCTCCACTAGTCTCCCCTCCACCATGGTCCTTCGTCCCCTTTGTTTGCACCCAGCTTACATCTGAAATTCAGGATCTTTTATCCAAAGCCGCTTCAATGCTACCCCGATCCCCTTCGTCCCGGGTTCTACAGCTCCGTGTTCCTTTGTCCAAAGAAATCCGGCGGCTACAGGCTTATCTTCAACCTTCATCCTCTAAACCAGAAAATTCGATTCACATTTCCAAATGGAAACACTCTACTCCATTCAACATTCGCTCCGTACAGGCAACTGGACGACTCCATTGATCTCCAGGACGCATATCTACACATCCCGCTTCATGTGTCTGTCCAGCACCTGTTTTGTTTTATTTACAACCGTACAGTTTTCGAGTTCGTGTGTCTTCCATTCAGTTTCAATGCCGCACCTCGTATTTTCACAGCCGTCCACAAACCCATTTTAGCGGCTCTCTGCCAGCATCAGATTCAGCCAAGCGCCTATCTCGATGACTGGCTCCTTTCTCGTCAAGATCCATCAGCACTCCTTTGCAATCAGGACTTCACTCTACCCCTTCGATAGTTGGGCTTCGGTGTAAACCCACGAAGTCCCGTCTCGTCCTCTCTCAGACGTTCCTTGGTATATTCTTCAACCTGGCCTCTGCGACTGTTATGCCAACGATCAGGTCCTTGCTCCGTCTCTCGATCTACACCCTCACGGACCTCAATTCGCTCATTGGGACACTGGACTCGCTAGCAAATCTCGTCCCTTATGGCAGATGGATGACCCTGCCTCGCCATCACTTTTGCATCGACGAATGGGGCACACGTTCTCCGCCCCTTCCACAAGACCTTCTCAAGCCTCGGCTTCTCCCCGTTTCCTTTCCCTTCGCCACATTACTTTGGTCGACATAACAATCCCCAGCTATCCCAGGCAGTACCTCTATTTGACCCTCCTCCAGATCTACATCTCCTCATGGTTGCCTCCCTTCAGGCTTGGGTGCCGCACATTGCTCACAACCAGGTATCCGGCTCATGGCAACCCCATGAACGCGATCACATCAACTTTCTCGAATTCCGGGCAGTCCTCTACGCCCTTCGCCACTTCCGCAACATCATCGCAAGGAATACGACAGCGATTGCCTATCTACGAAAAAGGGGTAGGACGCGGTAACGCAACAGTCACACCCTCACGTCGGCAATCTTTCAGCTGTGCATTTCTCTGGGAACGACTATTTTGCCTATCCACATTCCCGGCAACGGAAACGTGATTGCCGACTCTGTCTTGCCGTTCCCTCTGAAGTTGTTCATTTGCAAAATTCAGCGTTTGGGGTCTTTCCATGGTCTACCTATTCGCCACGAAGCACAATGCCAGACTTCCCCAGTTCGTGAGTCCAATCCTCGACGACCGAGCCTGAGCAGTGGATGCTCTGACCCTTCGCTGGGACCACCTCTACGACTACCTATTCCCTCCGTTCAAACTCCTACTTCCTACTCCTTCGCAAGATTGCGCTGTCTCAAGGCTTGTTCCAAGTAATAGCACCGAATTGGCTGGCTGCCACATGGTTTCCCCAGTTTCTAGACCTCCTAAGAGACTTTCCATGCTGCCTCCCGGACATTCCGGACCTGCTCTCCCAGCACTCGCAAAACCAAGTTCCATCCTTACCCTCGATTCCTGAAGTTACATGGGTGGATACTATCATCGGACCCCTCACGACAGCTGTAAGTTTGCCGCGCTCCCAGCTGAAGCCATGGCGCCAGAAGGAGAGAGGGACAATTTTGCTAGGTAATTCCAATCGGAAATTCATAGGATCTTTTACATGCCAAACAATCGACATGAGGACGAGGCATCACAGGGCTCTGCTCTTCCCAAAAATACCAGGGGTGCCTGAGGTCAGGATCGAACCCAGGACCTCTTGCACGTGACCCTCACAACGGTAGGCATTTTTAAAGAGCAGGCCTCGCGCATTGCATCCAAAGCTATCCATTGGTCTACCAACAAAATCTACGACAGTCACTGGTGCCACTCCACGGCAATTCAATCCAGTTGATCCCCCTCTGCCAGAATTTTTGATCTTCCTCAACGACCTCTTCAAACATAACCTAAAAGGCTCTACCATTCTGGTGTATCGCTCTGCTATTAATTCAGTCTTCAAAGCTACTGTGGTTTCGTCTTTCGGATGACTTTCGCATTTCCGCACTCGTTAAATCCTTCGAGATTGAGCGACCCATCACACGGAGGCTGTTCCCGGATTGGGACCACTCTCTTCCTTCTACCTTAGCCGTTTAACCCGGAAAATGCTCGCTGGGTAACGCTCGCTGCCTTCTTTCGTTGTAGTGAAGTACAAGCATTGTCACTCACTGTAACCGACTGTTTTTTTCTGGCAGATTTCAAAGGAGTAACTTTCACGCCTCGAGCCACGTTTTGATCGAGCCGAATCCCAGAAGCCTTGCGAATGATCCTTTCCTTTCACTATCCCTACTCTATCCAACATTCTTGGTGACAAACCAGAACGTCAACTCTGCCCCATTCGGGCCCTTCGATATTACCTCAAGAAAACCGAACACCTTCACAGGGTCGTTCGCAACTTTGTCATCAATGCCTGCAACTCCTTGGACATCGACTGCACCGACAACAATATGCGGATCACTGCTCACAAACCTCGAGGCATCTCGGCGTCCAGTTCCTTCCACAGTAACGTCCCCATTACCGACATCCTTGAAGCGTCTGTCTTCACGTGCCATTACCTTCGGGACATGTTCTCTCATGCCTATGGCCTTTACCGTCTCGGGCCATTTGTGGCTGCTCGACGGATTCTTTAAAGCCCTTAAGCAAACGCAATATTCTCCTGTTAATGACGTTCCCTTCGCCTTCGTATTGCTTTGCAAAGTTTACACTTTTGGGGGAGTCAGCTTGCAACCCTTGGGTACCCGTCAAGGTGGTGACTGCCGCCGCTTTGACGAGGTCTTTTGGAATACTAGAATTCCAGGTAATGTTTATTTTTGTCGGCGTATAGAAACCTCAAAATACTAGGGGCAATGATCAAATTTGGTTTCTATTGCCTTACCGAAAAATATACATTATTCACCCACCCTACTTCCCCTTTGTGTCTCCACCTGGGCAGTGGGCACTATGAGGAATAAAAGTTGGTACGTCGGTCGCTCACGACGTTTTTATATATGGAGGGTTGCGCAGAAGAGATGTGCACTGGGCTGCGAGACTGGCAGGCTCCGTAACTTTAATCTCTAGACTAAACAGCATGGAGGAAGGAGATGCTAGAATTCCAGGTAATATATTTTTTATCAAGCAATAGAAACCAAAATTGATCAGGTGCCTCTGGTATTTTGATATTTTAAAAGAAACGCGTGTTTAAAATGTTTTTAGCTTATGCAATACTATAGTATTAAAAACATTAAACTGAAAAAAAAAGACTGCCAACCTAAAAAAAAAAAACAGACATGACTAATGGATAACAACTATGTTTAACGATGTAAAATTATTTTTTTAATGATTTATATTTTTACATTTTGTGATTTAATTGTTTTTAATTGTTTTCAATTAGGTCTTCTAAATACGGACAAGTTCATGTTGTCTGTCTTGTTTACTTTGGCTGAACGAAATTAAAAGTAGGAAAATACGCATTACCAAATGTTTTGTCTACTCCACTTAGTACTTCCGTTTTGGAGTAGCAGCAAATTTTCGGTGGCATTAATTGTGGTTGGTGTTGGCCCACAATCATCCACCTTCTTCAGGCTTCTGAGTAGTGTTACTGGCTTTTAAACTGGTTGGCCATGTTGTGCTTTTCAAATTTCGGCGCTGTTGCTTCCTCCTGCCTGCATTAGTACGTCGTGGCGATGGTGGCTCCCTCTCATCTTCTCCCTCTTGTGTTGGCATTGAGAAATTTTCCCAGCGTGTGGAGAGTTTGGCAGTCAGATTGAGCGTCACAATCTTCGTAATAGTTTGGTGTGCAGGCTCCTGGATGTTCATCAATGGCACTTTTGCCTGCCTAAAGTGTTGGATGGCAATGCATTCAAGTGCACGGAGATGGGAGTAATTTTTGGTGGTGGATATTATGAAGATTGTGACGCCCAATCTGACTGCCAAACTCTCCACACGCTGGGAAAACTTAATGCCAACACAAGAGGGAGAAGATGAGAGGGAGCAACCATCGCCACAACGTACTAAGGCAGGCAGGAGGAAAGCAACAACGCGGAAATTTGAAAAGCACAACATGGCCAACTAGGTTAAAAGCTAGTAACACTACTCAGAAGCCTGAAGAAGGTGGAAGATTGTGGGCCAAGACCAACCACAATATTAATGCCACCAAAAATTTGCTGCTACTCCAAAAACGGAATTACCAAGTGGAGTAGACAAAACATTTGGTAATGCGTATTTTCCTACTTTTAATTTTATTTGGGTATTAAAATGAAAATACAGACATGACTGCCAGGAATAACTAGCCAACTAAAAAAAAAAACCTGCTTGAACTATGCTCGAAGGTGTCACAATTTTTTAACAATGTACATTTTTACATTTTAGATGTAATTAACTGATGTTTTGTTTTATTTATTTTCATTTTATTAAATGAAATTTAAATACTGTCAGAATAGCTAGCTAACTAAAAAACCACACATGACTAACAGAAAACAGCCATGCTTGTAGATGTAAATAATTTTTTAACGATTTATTTTTTACTTTTAATTACTAGTTTAGTAAATGAAATTTAACATTTTAGGACGAGTGCGCCCAAATGCACCTGCTGTATAATCATTGTTTAAAGCTCATCTATAGGTCAGATCAGTGGCGGGCACAGGGGAAGCTTGAGGGAGGGCTATTGCCCCTGCCCTTTTTGGAAAAATGCCCTTTTTTGCCCTTTTTGATGAAAAAGTGTGGCATATTTTGCTTTTCTGCACAGAAAAATGCTGGTCGCAGTGAGAAGAAAGGACCTAGAGGCCAAAAAAGGCCCAAAAAAAAGCTAGGAAGCCCAAGAAAGGTGCCAAAAATAGAAAAAAGTAAGCAACAAGCCCAAAAAAAATCCCTAAAAAATAAAGCCTCAGCGTGCCCTTTCACTGAAAGTTGCCCCTGCCCTCTAGGATGTCTGTGCACGCTACTGGGTCAGATCGAAAACTTCCAGCCATTTGCACTCGGGTCACGCAGAGAACGACTTGCCGTTATCGAGTGCTTTAAGTTGTTGCCTCTCTCTCCTGTCGAAGGTGCATGTAAGATGCACTCTCGGCCATCATTCATTACTACTCGTGTTACTAAAACAAATTGGCCTAGGCCTATGTGTAACACGAAATCTCTCCAAATGGGTATCGTACACATTCACTCAACCTTGCAATACGATTACAAACTTTAAAAAATGGCAAGCTAGGCTGACGCCGAGCGCCTCTCAATCTCTCTCTTGTCCTCCGTCCCTCCCTCCCTCCCCTCATAATCAGCAGCTGGGAAGTAACGCAAATAAGAGCACCGTCTTAACAATTGCGGGCTGTTTACTTCCTTGCAAGTCTGCAATAATACTTATTATTGACGTATTGAAAGAATGAGGGCTGCGAAACGGATAATAGGCGAAGCCTTTTTTTTCATGGCGTCTCTACAGCACTTGCCGGGGAAGCTATAGGCCACATTCACTCACCCTAGTTTTGAAGGAATTTGACAGGTTTTAGCACTCTTCCCTAACAAAGTTGAATTCGCCGCCACATTTGAGCTTGCTTGAATTCGCGTGTCGCGTGCATCTATCCTACAGGCAAAACTGGCGATGTTCATTGCGCGCCGAGTCATTCTTTCAGCGGCCCGACAGAGTAAAACTAAAAACTGGTTTATGAATGACAGATAAGGAAAAAAAAATGACAGGATTTCATTCTATTACTTCAAGGGGCTGAGAAGCTATGATTTTTCTACAAGTCAGACCTTACTGCAAGTGCAGTCCTTAAGAGTTAAATACAGCTTGAAGATAAAAATAAATTATCTTCAGTGCTATAGTATTAAATCATTAAAAGGCAAATATCTTATTCACCAGACTGGTGTACAGGGCAATAATGTGAAATTACCCATAATTTACGTTCAATCATTGATCTGGACACACGGTAGTGTGTCGTGCCAAGTTACGCAAACAAACATCACAACAAACATCACATCAATTCAATTTCCGAGGTTGTAAACCATTGTAGCATGACGCCATAGCATCAAGTGTCTTATATCCTGAAGCAGAGTGGGTACATTTCAGGTACTAGGATGAAAATACTAATCACACATGGGACAAGACCTCGTGTTGACTGGCCTGCTTCGCCCCTGAAGCAGAGTTGGGTACACTTCAGGTACTTGGACGAAAATACTAATCACACAGGACAAGACCTCACGTTGACTAGCCTGTCTCGCTGGCCCTCCGTCTCGATCCCGCTTTTGCCTCCAGATTATGGAGTGTATACCCTCCTTTTTGGACCACTACGGGTCTTTGCTTTTACGTTGGATGCGTTTCAACCTGTCACCAGAGAGGATGACCATTCCACCTTAAAGACCCTTTCGGCTCGACTCACCTCCGTCCTATTGCAGGATGGGCCCGCCTCTATCGTAGCTACCCAGGATGGGCGGCCCATATTTGGAACCGGAACGCGTCTCTTCTCATTCGACCGTCTGTTTGTCTCCCTGCGGTTTCACAGGATCGATCTCTGCCTTCCATGGTCCGGGTTCACTAGGCCTCTGCGCAGTATTCTCGGACTGCTGCCCTCAACCATGTGCCCATCGGTTCCTCTGCCTCTACACCTGGTGCCCTTCATTTAATACAATGACACCTACTACTGTTGCCCTTCACGTGGTCGCCTCATCTTATTGGCTATGGGCCTTAGACAGTTACGCTGTCTCGGTCTTATTGGCTCATTCCGTTTACTATTCCCTTGTCTCCACCTGGTCGTCCTCGACTGTATCATTCCTACTGCAACACACGTCTCTATCATCCGGCCTGTCAAGCCGCATTAGTGAACCACGTTCCTCCCTTGTCTGTCGGCTTGATCTTCCAGTCCTTGGTCCTGAACTGGTTCGACTACTGGCCATCGACACTTCACGATCTGTCATACTCGGCAGGTGCTTGCTAGGATCGTTGTCTTTCACGAATACGCTCTGCCGTCATTCGGCCCACTGTGTACCCTGTCCACCTGCCAGTTTCCAGCCTTCTCAGTCCTTAGTCTGATTTTGATTCGTTGTTGTCATCGAACTTCAATATCAACCAACCCTGACACTTGTTCCTGCGATCCACCACCCAGTCTTCAGTCTGCAAGCAACTTCGTCGCTTCCCGTCCCTTAGGGGATCCAGTCGCCATTAGGCAGCTGTTTTCTCCTTGCATTGGAACCTGTTAGCGATTGCAGTTACCTTCATGCTGCCCTCTTGACTTGACCATTGCAGCAACCTTGATCCAGCTTTGCCTTTGCGGCAGCTGGCTTCAGGAGGACCGTCGCAACGTACGGTTCCTACAGTTCCGATTCGCAGCAGATCACCCATCGCTCGTCCGGCATCTACGCATGTTGCTTCAGGTTCACTGAGTCCGTTGACTGTGGGGTAGCCAGTCCGTAGCCAGGGCACCCGTCACTATGGCCCCACCGCCTTTTGATGAAGTCTGTTGTATGTGCTAGATATAAATCAGGTAATGGATATTTTCATGGCAACTAAAAAGACAAACTTACCGGGGGCAACTCGTTCTCCGCCTTCCATGGTCCGGGTTCACTAGGCCTCTGCGCAGTATTCTCGGACTGCTGCCCTCAACCATGTGCCCATCGGTTCCTCTGCCTCTACACCTGGTGCCCTTCATTTAATACAATGACACCTACTACTGTTGCCTTTCATGTGGTCGCCTCATCTTAGTGCCTATATGAAAATATACATTAACTTCAACTCGCCCTATCCTCCCCTCTGAGTTGCCATAATTGCACTTGAGAGGATCGTAAAAAAGAGATGAACCATGGTGCTGCGCCAGCGCTGGTATAGGAGGGCTGCTTCCGCACATGCGCAGTGGGATAGCTACGGGACCAGCAGGGAATCCAACTTTCTAATTGCTGGAAGAAGCAATGAGAACCCATGAGAGTGCTAAATATAAACCGGGTAATAAAAACAAACTTTAACCAGTTGCCCTTGGTAATTTGTCTTATTTTCCTGAGGAATGCAACAGGCTTAAAGAGTTAAAAAAAAAAAAGGAATTAGTGTTAAACGCAAACGTTTAGTCGTTACTAGCCGTTTCTCAGGCTCCCTCTTCGGAATCAAACCTTGATTTCTAGTTATATACCCTAATCAGTACACCCTTAGTGCTTAACGTAGCGAACAAATTAAATGTGGCAAACTCGGCAAGCAAATTTCTTGGAAAACAAAGATAGATAATTCCAATTAATACTGTATAAGGTAGGGGTGGCACAATAATCGATAATTCGATAATATCGTGATAACAATTTTCGTCGCTTATCGAATCGCACTTTTTCTGGTTTATCGAATTATCGTGCAACCCTCAATACTTAAATTGTATCTCGGAAACCGTAATAGCTAGAAACAAGCGGTTTGCGGCGTTGCATGCTGAATTACAAGGGCTCTCCAACCAAGTGTTGCAATACTGTCGCTAGACACTTTTGCTGATTGGAGTGTTTGTTTAATGCAAACAATATTTAAGCATAAAGTAGCACAACTGCTAAATTGTGCCGACATGGTGAGGAAGTAATAGGCAATGGCAAGTGCATTTTCATGTCTACTGGCCAAATGGGAATGCCACCCCTAACACGAAAATCTACTTCGTGAAGGTTGCACTGCATTCTTGAGCCAAGGTTTTTTTTTTAATTAACAAAATTAAATGGTTACTCCAGCCTCAAAATTTATTTTATCGAGATATTATCGATTAGTCGCGATAATTTAAAAACTTTTATCGGGACAAAAATTTTTTTATCATGCTACCCGAGTATAAGGTTCTTAAAAGTACAGGGTTTGCACAGGACTTGAAAAACATGATCGCCGTGAAATTCTGATTTTAAAAAATTCCATGTTTGGGAAACCTTGATTCTTACCTCTCCAAAATACTTCCCTTCAGTACATGTACTAAAAATTGTTTATTTTACGATTTTCATTGCCCAAATTAAATTAATTTAATTATGTGTCCAATTGAAAAAACTATGGTACGGCACAAATACATTGGTTGATGCCCATAATAAAATTACTTGCAGTCAAAACGCAGCACGAAAATTGTTCATCAGCAAATTTTCGGTAACCTTTCTATGTGACTTCTTCAGGCTACAGTCAGAGACCTGCTCCCCTCTACCCCTTCTTCAGGCTACAGCCGAAGAGACTTGCTACTTCACTCTTACCCTTCTTCAGGCTACAGCCGAAGAGACTTGCTCCTTCTCTCTTCCCCTTCTTCAGGCTACAGCCAAAGAGACTAGCTCCTTCACTCTTACCCATTTCTACTTGCTAACGGACGTTTTGGCATTCAAACTTCCTTCCACTTCATAGTTGGCGTTGAGTTTGCTAGCCTTGTTGTTGTTGGCGCTGCTCATAGCCATTGTTTTGCTAACGTTAGTGTGTCTCCCGTAACAGAGGTCTTGGGAAGAAAACTTTGCCATTTAGCCTCCAGTTTATCGCTCAAATTTGGTATCATCATTCTTCCAATTTGTTTGTAGGCTGACTCCTGTATATCCATTAGTCAAACTGACTGCTCTCTGCAATCAGTTCATGCAAACTAAGATCATGCTCAAGTCAGTCAGACAGAAGGAAGGAGGCACGCCTCCGAGCCTTGGAATTAATGGCTATACCTCATTGCAGAGAGCAGTCAGTTCGACTATTAAATATACACGAGCCGGCTTACAAACAAATTGGAAGAATAATAACACCAAATTTGAGCGACAAACTGGAGGCTAAATGGCAACGTTTTCTTCCCAATGCCCCTGTTATTAAAGACGATAACGTCAATGTTAGCAGAACAATGGATGAGAGCTGTGCTAATAAAGCTAGCAAACTCAAGGCCAACTATGAAGTGTTGGGAAGTTTGAATACCAAAACGTCCGTTACCAAGTAGAAGTGGGTAAGAGTTACAGAGCAAGTCTCTTTGGCTATAGCCTGAAAAACACAACTAGAAAGGTTGCCGAAAATTCGCGATGTTGCGGCCCATCACGGCATACCACGTTGGGAATCGCGTTAATCCTTTGTGGCCGTTGGTTACTTCCGCCGTTTAGAGGTCTGCTGAAGATTTTTGCAAGGTTTTGCTGATGACTTTTTTAGTTCTGTGTTTTGTAAGTTATCTTATCTAGCTCCTGCCACGGGTGCTGCTTCTCATTTCTTATGCGAACAGTGCCGCCATCTTGTAATATCGCTTTTGGGCACGAACGTGTTCACATCGCACTGTTATGCTTGTACAATTTCGTTTCTTTTTACCACCTTGTTATCTTTCAAGGTATGAACGTTAGCTACGTCATCGCGGCGTTGACGCTGCTGCCATTCCCTAGGCCTATGACTGTCACTCTTCCACGGTCGAAACCATGAACTGTGAACTGAACGATTGGGGTTTTGTTTCTGAAGTTACGAACTCTAATAATGCCAGTATGAATGCAAGATGTGATGTGGTGAAAGCATGTTTAGCTCTATCAACGTCGGAATGAATTGATAACCGCTTCAACCGACACCTTTGAACAGTGATTCATTTTTCAAGATCGAGGCTCTTCCTACAAACGATAATGGGAACATGTTCTAGCTAAGAGTGACATTGAAGACAGTGCCATCTACCAGCGGAAATCTAAAACGTTTGTCTTCAGTTGCATGCGAGTATTGCTCCTGTTTGCATAGATTCAAATTCAAAAAGCTTAAAAATTGATAAAACTTGTAACGTTAAGAATGTGCATAAAAAAGCAAATGTAGTGGAAAAAAGGAAAATTCATCAAAAGTGTTGAAAAGGTGGATTAGGTAAGAATGATGCAAGTCGTAAAAAGCACAATTATTTAAAGACTCCGCCCTGTGGAGTCTGTTAAAAAATCACCTGCTAAGGCTGACAGAAGTGCTATAAAGGCGTTGGACGATTTATGGTAAATTGCGTTTACCGTACAAGCAAATTCACAATTTAAGGCGTAGCCAGATTTGAATGGCTGTTGCTCAATCACAAGTCCGTGAGACCTCTGTGAGCCGAGCTATTCGAAAAACACCCCGTCAGGAGATTTTATAAATTGATGTTTGCATCGTTTCTCAGATACAGTGTCGAGACTATGGAATGGTAGCCACTATTGAGATCATAGCACAGATAAGTTTGAACTAATTTTCCAATGACTGTTCAATTTTATAAATTGATGTTTGCATCGTGTCTCAGATACACAGCGTTCAGATTATGGGATGACAGCCGCCATTAAGATTGAACATGGTGTGCAAATTCGGTCGCAGTAACTCAAAATGTTAAAAGAAACTATTCCGACGAGTAGTGTAAAACATACACAACATTTTCACATTTGTGGCAACACTTGTTGCCTTTGTCGAAATACAGGAGTGATTACGACAGAAATTATGAATTATGGGAGGTGTATCTCACGAATCTCATTCATGCAAGAGCAGAGGTGAGAACGGTGTGCACCAGGTGCCGCCATAGTTCTTCTATTTTTAAAATTGTTGGTTTAATCTGAAATTACTGTTGTGTGGAGCATGGTTTGAATGTGCCTCCTTTTCGTTCGATGTGATGTGACAAATTTTTTCTAAATCTTTGTTGGCCGGTTCTGAAGGTGATAAGATTTCACCGAAAATTGAACATACGAATGGATGATTTTTCTCCTGTGGTGGTATTCATGTATTTTTTCTAGAAGATTATTGGAGGTTACAATAATTTTATAAATAAAATAGATTGTAGGATTGGCCTCTCGAGAACCGGAAGTTGGCTGGCGCCATGTAGGCTTTACCAGTGTCGGCCAAGTGCCTGCAGTGCCTGTTGTTTTCAGGATAAGACGCTTCCTTGAGTCTGCCACGGCTATCCGTCCCGACACAATTGCCAAACAGCGACTTCTGCTGATCCACAAGTTAACGGACCTCTTTAATGGCCAACTTTTGGACATTGCTCCTGACTTGATGGACAAAGCTAAAGCACTAATCCCCGAGGCCCAGCCGTTCATCCAAAGGAAAAGAGTAAATTCAGGAGTCTTGACATTTTTGCAAGAATTATGGATATGAAACCAACCGTTTGAAATGCCAAGGGCAATGAGAAAACCAACTCGGATCCCCTTTCAAGACCCCACCCCTTCCCAACCCTGGGGACGGGGCTACAGCTTCTTGTAGAAGAACAGAGGAAATTTCTGGGGCAGGGGTAGGAGGGACCCTCAACAATACTGACTCTGAGCCCATCCAGCCTTTCCCCATTCACCAGCAGGTGGTGGAAGGCTCAGGCATCACGTGTCCGCTTGGAAACAAATCGCCGCGGATCCGTACGTTTTATCGAATCCTCAACGGGCTATACCAACATTCCTGTCTCTTCGAACTCTAACCATCGAACCTCTGCAGTGAATTTATGACATTCCACATTACTCTGCACTGGAATTAGAAGGTCGAAGTACTGAAAAAGGAGCGATAGAGAAATCACCTCCCAACACGAAGGATTTCGCAGTCCCGCAAGAGACATCGGAAAGAAAGGAGGAACTAGTTGAATTTTCAATTAAAGGAAACTAAACCAACATCTTCCCAAAGTCCACTTCAAATAGGAAATGATAGCATCTATTCAAGAAGCTCTTCGGAGGGATGAATTTACATCATCAATCGATCAATGCGCATTCGCACGATTCTCTGCACCCTTCCGTTTTTCACCCGTTTCGCTTTATGTCAAAGGGAAAACTATACCATTTTGAATTCAAGCTCACGCCTACTTAGATGATTGGCTGCTCAGGAACCGGTCAAAACTCGAGTTAGTAGAGAATCTTCAATCTTGCATCCTTTTCTTGAACCTCTGGTTAGGAGCAAACCCAATCAAATCAAAACTTGCTCCAGCCCAAATCTTCATGTTTCTAGGAGCAGAATCTGATCTTCACAGCTTTCTCTCCTGAAAGAATCCTGAAACTGCAAACCTCTATGAAAATTTTTACTTCGAATGAAGACGACCACAGGGGTAGGAGTCTCATCAATTCAAATGCAAAGCTAATCCCTCAAGTATCCTGGAGATCTTGACCAATACATTTGTTAAGAAATCTGAAGTCAGCTGGAACCTTCCGCACCTAAACACCACCTGTTGGATGACCCCATTGAATCTTCAGTAGGGAGTTCCAATTCACAAACCAGCCCCAGACGTAATTCTTTTCACAAATGCGGCAACAACAGGCTGGGGAGCAGCATTTGCCAATCCCTCTTCCTCAAATTGGGAACCGCTTTGTCGATCTTTTTGCCACGATTCCGGACCCGATATCCTGCGCGACGGACGCCCTCCGCATCTCCTGGGACAGAATGTTTGTATACTCATTTCCTCCTTTCTCTCTTCTCCAGTTTATGAAAAGGTTCGACAGTCTCATGGGTCCTTCATCATAGTTGCACCAACGTGGCCAGCATGTGACCTGATACAACTGAAGAAGGAAGAACCTGTCCCTCTTCCTCTAACCCAAGCGTTCCTCATGCAACAATAAAGGGAGGACTCGCCATCCAAAACATGATATTCTTCACAAAGTCACAAAGCTTCTTTTACACTACTATAGAGCTTCCAACTGTAAAAATTTACAAAACCAAGTGGAAAAAATGATACTCATGGTGCAACGTAAGCAATTTCGATCTTGTATTCATTTGGTCACCAATTTGGCATTTTTTCTGGAATATCTTTTTAACAAGGGACTTTCTCTGACAGCAACAGATCTGCCATAAACAATGTTTTATCTTGTATTGGAAACTGTCCAGCCATTGACCGCATATCACTTCAAGACTCTTGCTGGCCTTCGAAAATCCTCACCCGAAATCTCGCAACTCTTCCCAAGATGGCTTGTTCTTGAAAGCCTTCGCCTTGGTCCTGAAAGTCGTCGCTTTATGAACCCCTGCATTCGGTTTCTATTTCACACCTTACTCAAAAGACGGTCTTCCTTCTTGCACTTCCATACTTGCATCAGTGTCAAGACGGTGAACTGGCTGTTTTCTCCAAGGAAGACATCCACCTTCGCTTCTCTACAGGATGGACTTCTGTAACTCAAGCTTTCCTGCTCGCTTCAGAGTGAAAAATGTCAAACGTGACATTACTCCCAAACCACATTCCATTAAAGCCCTGGGTCTGATTGTAGATCCTGAAGGAAATATAAGGAATTTGAAGCAGCGCCCCTGGTGGGAACTGGATAGAACTAGATTATTGGACAAATAATTATTTGAATGGAAAGCATACAATAAGCAATAAGCACGATATTTTTTGGAATATAATTGAAAGTTGGAATATTTTTTAAATGGAAAAAAAAAGCTAAAGTGCGGGAAGAGCCCAAGAAACATTTTTTATTTGTGTGGCCTAAAATATAATTTTAAAAGTGTTAGAATTCCGTATTTCACATGATTTTATCAAATTTATTGAAAGTAGTGGAATTTCAGTGCATCATTTTACTGAAAGTTTTGGTTACAAACGCACACTTAAGTTCTAATTAGGATCAATGTTGGGAACCATGGTGCCTGGTGGTAGCTTTAAAACCTTCAAGGGCCTTTTTGAAGATGCTGATGAGCATCAGCTTATCCTCACTTTCGACCAGTCGGAGAGCATTTTCTTAAGTTGTCTGGCCTGGTGAGGCCCAACTAGGGTAGCATTGTGCTGTTGCTGTATGCACCTTCGTGTTAATGCCTATTGGATTTCTGTTGGTTTTTCGTTTACAAATGCTGTGTTTATGTGAATTGTTGAAATTCTTTATTTAAAAAAGTACGAAGTCTGTATAATATGAAGAGATAGTTGAGCGGTTGTATCGTTGCAAACATGTATGCCAATTGTCTCAACAATTTTGAGATAATGGAAACGGCAACAAATTTTAATTTGGACTGTTACGGAATCTGATTCACTGTCTAGAAAAATTTGGCTAATCCGTGAGTTAACGTAATAAGGATATGGCCTTTATTTGTACCATTTGAGGATTGTTACCAAGTCAAACAAGTTGTCAAGTGAGATTGATCTATTCAGCGTGCATTTTTTTTTTTTTTTTGCAATGAAAGGACGTTATTTCCTAATTGGCATTCTTCCTGCAACAATGATGGGTTGGGCCAT
Source organism: Lithobius niger (assembly GCA_023313725.1). NCBI lineage: Eukaryota > Metazoa > Arthropoda > Chilopoda > Lithobiomorpha > Lithobiidae > Lithobius > Lithobius niger. The sequence continues at coordinate 10,277 of JAHWFP010184096.1, read as the reverse complement.
GCAAAGTTAACCCTTTACCCGTCTGTCACACACGAGCCCAACTCGTCGTAGACAAGACCAAAGTTTTAAGTATTGTCTATACTGTGCACGAGATGGCCAACAATGGAGAAACGCCAACAATTCTAACTTCCCGTACCAAGCCAACTGTTAGAGACGCTGTGGCTGAGTTGGTAGAGGCATGTGCCTGAAGTTAGGAGCTCCTTCAAGTTGCTAGTTCGAGTCCCGTCCAGGTTAGCCCTACTTTTGTGGAGATAGACTGCAGATATAAAAATTAATGGCAGGTTAGGGTTAATAGTTTGGTTTACATGCGTGTGCGGGTGCTTCACTTATCAGGGTCAGAAATGTTTTATCCGATTCTTGGTCCAACTTCTAAAAAAAAAAATCGTATTTTCGCTAAATTTTGACCTATTGTATCATCCCAATATATCATTTTAACTGGCTTGAAACGAGCTTTCCAATGATGTAAGTATCAGGTCTCTACCTGAAACCACTCAGAACTTATTGCAAAAACTAAAAAATATTGAACACGTAGATGAAAAAAAAAATGCAGTTATTGCATTTTGTCATGTTTGAGAGGTACATGACAAAGAAATGCGTTCAGTTAAATAAAATAAAATCCCTGGTTGCTTGCTGATTCAATTTGCAACCTCGCCCATAAACCAAATAATTTTTTTTTCCAGAACTGGTTACCTTTCAAACAATGCTTGGGGTTGTCATCACTCCCCCCTTCCTCCTCCCCCCTCCTCCCCAATAAAAAAAAAATTGGGTCTCTGGTAAAACCCAATGAGGAAAAAAATTACCGTAACTAGTGGTAACCAACACATTCCAATTTCACGTTTCCATTAACATTGATTAATTCTTATATTCTTGGGATTCAAAATCTAATCGTGATCAGGTATGCTGCTACCGGTGCCACTTTTGTTTTAAGGTACAGCAAAAAAAAAAAGGGGGGGGGGGGGTGGATGGCACGCAACCTTGCAGAACTATGTTGGGTTCCTTTCATCCGAGGTTTGCGTTTCAGAACTGCTCGTGGATGAACAGCAAAACTGGTATTTGACCGATTCGTTTGGAAAATCGAACTAATATGTTTTGTTTAATAAAAAAAAAATTAAACGTATGGTTAACAGTTTAAACTGCACACCTCTACAACAAAGAAGAAAAAACCATTGTAACCATGGGCACGCTAGTATTTTACTCACTGGCTAAGTGGTAGCCGTTTCAAGCAGCAATTAACGGCCAAGGATCAATGTAACCAGGCATTAGTTTTTTCGTTTCTGGTTTTTTTTCTTTTTTGTGTTGTTGTTTTTTAAAGAAGTGTATGTATCAGTATTGTAGTTCTATAATGTCTGTGTGATAGCCACAGAAGTGCTGTTTTCCCATTTTGTTGCTTTTTGTGTTCTTAGAGTTTTCCCTCTCTTAGTTTATGTGCAAATTTGGTTTTAATCCTCCCCCCCCCAAAAAATTCTGAATGCCTTGGTGTGTACTGCATGTGTCACTTGGCTCTCTTCAAAATTTTATTTTCCTTTTTTTTAAGTTTCTTTATAACTAAATGTATTAGTAGTTAAAGACATAAATTCATTGGTCAAACTCTAAAATTGAGACATCCTTATTTTCTTTCCCAGCCGCTTCTCCCCGCCCTGTGTCTCGCACGGCGGAGCACGACCGGCTAGTGAGCATGCGCTTACACCGAGGCACTGCCCCCAATGTGACCAGTTCAGACATGACCACCAGTCGAGCTGGCGGTGCTGGTGACAATTCTCGCCAGACCACAGGACAGATGGGACCTCCCAACGCCATTACTCTGAACTCCAGTAATGCTCGGAGAGGAAGTACTTCAAAAGATGGTGCGTCAGCCTCTTCCAGACACCTGAAGAAATAAGTGTTCCACTACGAAGTGGGTGTCTAGTCCCATTGTTTTGTTTATTTTTTACTCGGGGAAACTGAAGCCTTTCGGAACCCTGAAATGACGCGCTCGAATCCAAAGATTGGGATGCTGCCGTCAAGATGAAATTGTGCTGCAACTGCGCACATGGTACACCAGTGTGCAAGTGTGTGCATGCATTTTGTGTGCTTGGAAGATCTGCAAGTTGTTGAGTAGTATGGTTGCTTGTCAGTGTCAAAAGGGTCTGGAGTGCAAATTTGTCAAGAAATCTCGTGGCAATAAAAAGGCAAGAAAGATCAATCAATGGCTTGTGTTGCGGAGAAAGTATTAAATGTATATTGTGATTTCAGCCATTTGGCTTTTGAGCAAGTGTGATATGCAGACAGTTTAGTATTTGGAAATGTTTAACAGTTAGCTTGTACTGTGTTTGAATTATGGGTGGGTTGAGCGATTGTGCCGAAAGGATTACTTAATGCTGGTTTCATGTTTGATATTACTACGCTTTTTGCATTTTGTATGCAGAATAGTTCATAATTTCGAGGTGAGTTGTAAAGCGAGGATTGTATTACACACGCTGTGGCTTTGACTGCAGTTCATGGCTCCGCCCGGTGTATTTTTAAGCTCGTTTTAAATGCGGATATGTGAATGTGTTCTTTTTTTTATCTTCATTTTCTTCTGACAGTGGTCAAATCCAAATTAGTGCGCCAAAAAGGTTTTAGATTGAAGTGGCATCAAGTAGAATAGCGCACTATTGATTTGTGATGGAAAATGAAGTATTTGATGCTGGCCAAAGGACAGAATGAATGAGTGGTAAATCAGTGAAAGACATTTTCGTAATTGATGTTTCTTAGCCATATTATCCCAAGGCTGCATATACTTTATACTGACTGATTTACAACATGTAGATACAATCTGTAATATTTAAAACTGACAAACCAAATGCCTTGTGTCAATGTAAAATAGATGAATGACGGCAGTAATGTTTGTAACAAGTGCTTCACTTCGGGGAATGCATGGCTAAGAATAAGCATGGGAAATTGTATGAAATAAACGCCATTGTGGCAGGTTTGGAGTTAACTTGGTGAGAACTAGCGACGTGATCCATTTTGTAATAAAATAAATAAAATGTTGCAGCCTGAAGTGTCGAGACTAAATGTGTACGTGCTCCAGGAACATGTTTTATGGTAGTAGTTGTGAGCAACTGTAAATTGTAGCCGAACTCTTTACACAAACATACCAGTGGTTATCAACCTATGGGTCGCTTCCCCAAATGGGGTCGCGGGCATCCTCTCGGGGGGGTCACGATACATAAGCAGGAAAAAAAATTATTTTCCTTTTTTTTTATCTTTTAATCTTAAAATATTTTTTCCCTAAAATTTAATCACTAATAAAATTAATTAATTGTAAAGTACTTTGTAATCTAATTATGATCTTTCCATTCTAACAACTAATCTTTCTAATCTAAAAACAACTTTATATATCGTATAATTCTATAAAATACGAGGGCTATTTTGTTTTTTTTTATGAGTAAATGATGACGTTTAAAATGCTTAAAATGCAAAAAAAAGCGTTGGCTCCCTCAGACCCCCCCCCCCCCCCCAGTTGTGAAACCGACGGACGAAGGAATTTGCTGGGTGGGGTCACAGGAAAAAAATTATTTTTAGAGGGGATCACGGTTTGAAAAAGGTTGGGAACAACTGCATTATACAACTCTAACATTGTTGAACAATTGTTTTTATTGCCGTCGACAACATACATTACCTGAATTTTCCTTGTATAGCAGTTCCTTCCTTATGAAGGCTCAGTCCCTAGCGATGAAAAGTAGGTTTCCCTACCGTGCTCGTAGCTCTCTTCCACGCATGCGCCTCTATATAAAGCACTCTAATCGAGCTGGCTTCATCTTTCTTCCTAGGGCACCACCGCATGTGGTTGTCTTCTACAAGCTCTCCCATGGAATACAACTCTACAATTGGACGGGCCATTTTGGCGACCCCCGAAGAGGGCCTTCACTTGGGCTTTTGGCCAGGTCCCCCTACACCCGAATTTTTTGGTTCTGCTACACCCCTGCGCCCATGCACTGCAGCACGGGGAACCGGACAACTGGCATCCGGGCTACCAAGCCCCGAAGGGGGCCTTCACTTGGACTTTTGGCTCAGTCTTCCCTGACCCGAATTTTGGTTCTGCTGCATCTCAACGCCCAGATGCCCCTGCGCTCATGTACTACAACACGGGTGGCCAGGCGACCATGCACCCAACTTCGATATACGGTTCTGCTGGCTAGCAAGTCGGCTGTTGTCTTTCCGCTGTCCCCTGTCCCATGGATGGACAGAGTTTCGTCTAACTGCATCTCTCACTCCGGTCATCAGGGGCCCGTGCACCACAGCACGAGTGACCAAGCAACCAAGCGATGCAAGACTCCACTAGCTGATGTTAATGTGCATCACGCTTGTGTGCCGCAGCACCAGCGCCATAGCGACCGGGTTTCCGCCAGCTACCACGAATATATGCCAGCGGCCGTACGCCACAACACAAGCATCTGAGCGACCGCACATTCACTGGACACGACGAATACGCATCAATGTCCATGTACCTCATCACAAGCGTCCGTACGATCAAGACGCCTCCTGCTGCTATGACGTTAAAGAAGATAACACCATCCAACTGCCAAAATATCAGTCTTAACAGTGACTGGCCAACCGTCTGCTGTATCCCCCCCCCCTGTCCTCGGATATACAGGGGCTTATTCTTCTGCTGCGTTTCTGCAATCGGGTGCTTATGCGCCCATATCTTACAGCACGGGCGGCCGGCTGCTCTCTTACCTGTCCCCTGTCCCGCGGCTGGTCAAAATTCGTCCGTTGCTGCATTCTAACGTCCAGGTGTCTCTGCACCCGTGCACTTCAGCACGAGCACCCAGGCTCCCAAGCAGCCTCCTGCTGCTATGATTGCGCATCATGCGGCCGGGTGACCAGGGCCCGAGGACCGAAGACAGAGCCTGGGGCCGTTTTTTCAGTGGAACACGGCCCACTGTCCACCTAATTTTGAAGACGCTACTCGTTTCCAATGCATTGTCTGTTTCAGTCATTGCACTGCGGCTCGAACGTGGGTTCGTCCTCCGTCCCTTAGCTGGCATTTGGGGCCAAGCAACCCAAGCCCATAACTGGGCCCGGTGTCCTCTCTTTTTTTCTACAGACCGCCGTCGGTCCACCTTCGAGGACAATACTCTCTGTCTACGGTCCCCCATTCCCATAAACAGATTTTGGGAGCACCTAAGGGGGTCGCAGCATTCTACACTGTGCATTCCGAACGCCACCACTCGGCTGGCACGTTTGTTACAGATAAACCTACAGCCTGTCCCCTCCCTTCAAGTCAACCGCTGCTACAGCTCCAGATTCTGTTGTTCGTTGTCCGTCTGCTCAAGTAATAATGTTTTCGGTTAGGCAACAAAAACAGAACTCAACCAGGCCGTACCCTGGCATTTGTATGTTTACATTATAATAAATTTGCACGGCAAATTGTACATTTACTTTTGGTCTATGCATGGCATAGAGTGCAATAATCTGGTATAGAGAAAAGACGGCTGCACAGAAAAGGCAGCACGGAAAAAACGGCTGGTGGTTTATCTGAAACTGAAAAAAAAATATTGAACGCTTTTCGACGAACTGCTCTTTGATTCTTTTGTTTTGTGTTGGAATTACTAGATGCAACTAACTAATTATTACTGCGCAAATAATAATTTGTATTTTCTATTTTGTAAGAAATGGGGTGTAATTTTGTATGCACTACGACGAAATTACTGCAAATAATTACTAGAAATAATTTTTGGCTACTATCCGAAAACACTTCCCTTTAGTTACTAGCAAAATATTGTTTCTTGTTGCCGATAGAAAATTTTCAGTACCTGTAAATTTTTGCATTTGTTCTCGTAATGCTGTTTTCATCCTGGAGATTTTAAGTTAGTGGGATACGGCTGACTTGGAGTGTGCATGCGCCAGGCCTGCCAGGCCTTCCACTTGTCCTACTTTTCCTAATTTTTTGGTAAATGTCCTACTTTTGTCCTACTTTTTTTTTAAATGTCCTACTTTTCCAATTTTAAAATGTATCGTACGTTGAAGTTTGTAAAGTTCAGTACAGATACAGACCAAAATACAATCCGAACTAACAAATCTAAACCAATCAGATCGTTGCAAGAGAATTATTACAGTACTCAGGGTTTCTACTTCTTCACCGATATTGCAGTTTCCGATATCTGTTGTCAATTCTTCATTAATTTTGTGACGGCGCTCTTCCAGAACGAATTAAGTTACTTTGGTGCACATACTTGATAGACAAAGTAAATGATCCTTTATTGCAATTTCTAAGGCAATTTATGAAATCAAAAGTTCTGGAGAATGTTACGGGCAGTGATCTCCTGGCACTAAATGCAAGGGAAGAAAAGAGTCTCTTACCAAACGAAAACTGTAAATTGGTTCTGAATACATGTAACTTCTTTACGGCAGCTTACAAGAAAATGGCAAAACATTGCCTTTAAAGAATCCAGTTTTAAAGAACCTTCAGGGTTCATACCGACCTGGAATGTTGGAAAATCGGGGATAGTCAGTGATATGAAATACGGTTAGGGGAGAGGCATGGAAAATTGATGATAGTCAGGGATATTCGTTTTCTAGAATGAACTGTTTTTTTTCCGAAATTCGTATTTAGAATGAACCATGTGGTCTCGTAAGTTCCACCTTCTTTTCCTATTATTTAAATAAAAAAAAAATTGAGAAAAGTTTGCAGCTGCCATCCAGATGAAGTTATGATGCCAGGCCTGCAGAGTGAGCAGTTGATTCTGTGGAATTGAAAATTTTTTTTAAAAGTGCAAGTGCTTTGGTCAGGGATATTTACAGAAATTAGTCAGCGAAAATCAGAGATAATCAGGGGTATTCATTTTCAGATATGAGTATGAACCCTGTGCTTACAATGCTGGGGCATCCTTTGCTGCCACTTGAAACAGACACGTAATAGCTTAATGGAGATGATACCCTGTTTATTCTGATGTTTATGCTCTTGAGGTCGCATTTCAATTGAAGTGGGAGGAATCAATAAGTGACCTCAATTAGCAAATGTTGTAAAAGGCGGCTGCATTCAACTCATGGAAATGCTGATGTTTAATAAGGATTCTCTCAACAATGCGCCGATGACATTAAGGTGTCTTTAATTACACAAAAGATTTACCCTCATCGGATTGAGAACTGTAAAAGACTATGTTTTAAAGAAAGATAAGGCTGAAAATGTTCAGTCCACCAAAGAAACTATAACTGAGACAAGCACCAGATGGTAACTTATTCCTATTATTGTTGCTCCTGTTGTCCTACTTTTTTCGAAAGTTCAGTGGAAGGCCTGATTGCGTGCACCTCTCCTATTAAAAGAGCTTGCCACAAAAGCATTGCGTCTTCCCCTCCTATTAAAAGAGCTTGCCACAAAAGCATTGCGTCTTCCTCTCCTATTAAAAGAGCTTGCCACAAAAGCATTGCGTCTTTTGTTCTGTAGCGGCCATGCTAGACGGTCGCTTCATCCGTCCTCTTTCATTGACCGCTTTCAAGTTAAAAGCCCTGTTCATGGGACCCAACTCTGCCTGCAGTTTGCCACACATTTGCTTGCCAATGCCTTGTTGTTACCGGCAGCCCGTTGGCCAATTCACCGTCCTGCTCTCGCCTGTCGTTCGGCATAGTATCTATGTCCATTCCTGCTCAGTTCACTTCTTTCGTGGCTGCATGATAGACTGGGCCGATAGTTCGCCTCTTTGCGGTGGCAGTCAGGATGGCCGTTCATGTACAAAAGTCTTCGTCTTCCGTTCTTGTCTTCGTTGCTGCGGTCAGTATGGCCGCTCCAACACGATAAAACCGAAGCAAGTAGCAGACATCGTGGCTGGTTAGTAACGAAAACACGCCGCTTTTTCGTCTCTTACCGCCTAGTGCTCTCCCCTTTCTTGAATTGGGACGCCTAAGGTGGTTGAACGCCCGTTTGAAGGATCGGGACATTGTGGCTTGTTAGCAACGAAAACACCACTCTTTTGTCTTTCGCCCAATGCACTCCCTTTTCGCCGATGGTGGTTGAATGAGCAGACACCGTTAAAAGGAACAAGACATCGTGGCTGGTTAGCAATGTTAACATACTTCTCTTTCGCCTGATTTTCTGCCCAATGCTGTCCGTTTTTTCTGCCTACCTCGGCCATGGCTGCAGCCTAAACAGCTGATTCAGCACAATGGTCGTCACCAACAAGGTCCATCCCAGCGGCGGCCGGGGCATCCTTTTGTGCACGAAAGACGACCATACATCCGGCTCTTTCGTGAACCACTTTACAACCGTAGGATGAATCCCGACATTGCAACTCGTCAACGACAACCCTTGCTTCTTTTGTCGCTCCATCAGACGTTGCGCCTTCCAGAGCATGGATTCAGTGGTTCGACGTGCTGTTCCTGCCCAACAGGCATCGAACACGAAAACACAGTTTCTTTCGTGTTTTCCTCCCTCACCTTTCGTTGGCAATTCAAGTTGGCACACGTAAAACGGTCTCTTTTGTGGTGTTCTGCCCAGTGCTCTCATTTCGTCGCCGTCGCTGAGCGTGCTGAAGTCGTTGCGTCTCTTTCCATGTTGTTTCCTGGGGTCGATCCACATCTCTACCAGCGAACAACCTCATTTTCGCCATCTCAGCGGGCACGACATTGCGTCACCATCTGTGTTCGACCATCGTCTTCGTCGATCAAGGATTCCATCCGTCATCCTCTTCATCATACTTTTCATTAATCTCGAACAGTCTCTTCTCTTTTGGGGCTGCGGTCAAACCAACACCACGAAAGGAATTCGTCAGCCAGTCGTCGTCCGCCACTCGTCTGTCATGACATCCACCCGGGTCAACGACGAATGGAGGTTCTTTTCTCACACTGAACCAAGCTCTCTGTCGATGCAAACCTCAACCAGCAGTTCATACCACAACGACTTCTGCGCAACAGTTCCAGCCTCTTCTTTCGTTTTGGTTAATTCCAACAACGAACGAGACTCCGTGAGATGCTCATCCCCAGTGGTTACGGCTCCACATAGGCCGTCATGAACGAAGACAAAGCTGACGAAAACAAAAGAGGGCGAAACGGGAAAAAAAGGGAGGGAACCTTTTTTCTAGTTCCCCGGTCTTCCCTTCATCTCACCGGAACAGCCACAGCATCACCTTTCGTTTCGATTCATCTCGACAACGAATGGAACTTAACGTCAGCCCAAATTGACCGCCCCACATTCGGCCATTACGACACAAACATTCCTGTTCTACAGGTCTGTTCCACACGTCCCAGACCTGACCATTCTCTTGAAGAACACCGACCACCCCATCATGAGACTGCAGCTCTCACACCCCCCCCCCCCTCCTCACCCTCAGGAGGGAGAGGAAGTAATCTTGGAGATTCCTTGCCATTCTCAATTTTGACAATAACGCTCCCTTCTCCTCCTGCTCCCGATCTCTTTCTAACACAATAGAGATGGGGGTTTGGTCCTCAACTACCCACAAGCGCCTCCTGCTTGGTGGCGCGCTCCCACACCTTCTTCACCCTTTGCGCCCTTTTAGCATTATCATCAAGCCGCAACTGTTGCATTCATCACACGTACCTGTAATGAACGAGATGGCCAAAACACAGGGTAGAAAACTACAATGTCCAAAACTAAGGAAGCGGATCCGTACCTGAATATACAGCGCATGATTGCAGATGGAGGGTCCTACAACTGCCCAGGCGTAAATTGGAAAACAAGGAAAGACCCTCACAAGGTGTGTCCCAAACATCGCAAGTGTGACTTTCATGCTAGGCCATGTTCGATCTGCGTGTTGATTTCCCTCACAGATTGGCATGGAATTGAGCGCATGCAACATGCTTCCGCTCTTCGTCAGAAACAACAAGCTGACAAGAATGAATATGAAAAGCAAACTGCTATTCTTCTGGGAAATTTCCCTTCACGAAAGAAATCGAAGCCAACGCCCAGACATTCAACTCCACGTGTTACACCGTCGAGTTCACTTTTGTGCTGGCAACCCATTTCTCGGCCTTTTCACTGTCATCGTCACCTGGATCCCAGTCGTATTCTTCGGACCCATCAACATTGTCACTTCCGCCGTTGGCTCCATCCGCCCCGCCGAATGTGAGCGATGTGATCGTTCTTTTTCAAAAGCTGTAAACACTCCGACGAAGATGAACAATTTTTCACCGAAAATTCAGTGAACAATTTTGTTAAGGGCAATTACATCCATTTTGACATGCATGTTTGACTTTTGGATCACTTACACAATAACTAAACACAAGAATTGCGGTAAGAATACGTTACGTACGTCCGATATAACAATTTAATTACTGCATCACCAAAACACGACACGGAG